>APFE031178128.1:6332-26260 GCA_000404065.3 Pinus taeda | reverse complement strand
CTAATTCCAGCAGCATCTACCCTTTGGAATGTTCAGCTTTCAACCTCCCCTCCTCTGGCCCAATGCCTGTATTAATAGTGTTCTAGAGGAAGTTATTCAGGTCCAACATCAATGGGATACTCCCTCTTTTGGATGGGGTAGCTCCTCTCTTGATGGGATAAGTTCCTCTATCATAGGGATGCATGAACCATCTGGAGGCGCTCAATACACGTCAAACACTCTTCTAGAAAGCTCTAGAAGTGACCACAAGTAACTTTTTTAAGATGAAACTCGCGCCTTTTGACCTTTACAGGAGTACGCACCCATCCCTTGACTTACAGAGCGTACAAGTACGCAGGTACAATGAGCTTGGGATGCGTACACGCGGGCAAGGTAGAGAGAACCTGCGTACCAAGAGATAAACATGATTTTTAATGACTTTCTCTCTTTCTTGAAGTTTGATATGGAGAGCAGAGGTATCAGGCTTGACAAGGAGAATAATATGACTATTGATGGAGCCATATTAACTGCAGATAGTCATGGTGACAAATTTTAGTGTAACACCTGCACCCATACTGATTTGAGGCACTGGAATCTGACTGTAGAACTACATCTTTGGCTGGCTCGCTTGGACCCACAACCGCTCCAGGGTTCTCCATAGACAGAATTCCTTGGTAGTGGACAGGAGTGGCCTGCCTGTGCTCCAAAGAGGCTCCGGGTTGAGTCGAATTCTCACACTTTTCAATCTTTACGGAAACAATAAAGGAGGAATTGGCCAGGGTACAAGGAATTCGAAAGCAGGTGGTGGGATGAGCGTTGTGCGCACAATCTGCAATACGAGCCTGCCCTCTACCTCTTCCCCTGCCTCTCCTGGTAGCTGGGGATTCAATTTATTCTGAGGAAGGGTCTGTGGTATTGGAGGAGCATTGTTGGATAGCCCTTCCTCTTGAACCAACCCAAGAACCTACCCTCCTGCTGATGAGACGGAGCCGCTCACGCGGCATGCTAAAGACCCAAGTGAGTTGACGCTGGAGCCAAGAAGGCACAGAGAGCGGAGGCACAATGAGCCAAGAAGGTGCAGAGAGAAGAGGCACAGTGAGCGGAGGCACAATAAGCCAAGGAGGCACAGCGAGCGAAGGCACGGTGAGCAAAGGTACAGTGAGCCACAGAGGAAAGGCAATAGAGGCACAGAGGGGCGAGAAAATTGAACTCAGGAAGTGACTAGAACAGAAGGGAGAACAGATGTAGGAAAGCCTATGACGGAGGCCGAGACCCCAAGAGGCAGAGACCAAGACCTGCTGAGCTAAAGGCCGAGACCTCGACTGAGACCAAGGCTGAGTCCCCAGATAAACCAAAGGCCAAGACACCAAATGCAGCAGAGGCCAAGGCCCCTGTTAGCCTCCTGCTACAGCAGGTTACTCATATTTCATGATTGACACTTTACAGGCCAAATATGTCATACTTTACATGCTGCAATGCTCCATATTTTTTAAACGGTCACCAAGCAAATAAGGCTACTCAGAGTTCATCTAACTGCTTTCCAAATTTTGAAAAGTCATTCCAATTTTGTACAATTTTCAGCTAAAGGGAGGTCCTAACAGCTTAATCTTGGTCTCCCTAGGTTTCAATTTCCAGTTTTAGAATATAGAGAATGAAAATATGTCCAAACAGCTTAATCTTGGCAGATTCTTAGATAGGTAGAGAATCAAAGGAGCCCAACTGCTTAATCTGGGCCCTTGGAAGAAAAAAGGGTAGTTTGTAGATAGGAAGGCATAAGAAGAAAAAATTGAAATGATGGGTCTGCAATTCTAAGTGCACCGAACCAAAAGAAGAAAAAATTTTAGGTAAGTAGGCTGGGTAGGTAGTTTTGAGGTTGCAGAATCTTGATTTCTGATCAATTCTATGTTTTCAGGGTGTCATCTCTACTCAGGGCATAATCACCAGGAAGTTTTATGTGAAAGAGCTCAAAACAGGCATAACTAACTTCCCTTTCTCCATCTCCCCCAAATCATTAACTAATTTCCCTAAAAAGAGGTCAAGATCTGCCTGATATCTCTTAGTTTCATCATTTTTCATGTCATTTTCTTGGGTGAAGATCTGCTTCACTCAAAGAGAATCCATACTTTCTCTATAAGGTTCTATCTCCCCTTTGAAGCCTAAGATATTTGAAGCTTAGCGCTTTCTTTTCATCTCGATATTAATAACTGACACTATTATTTAACTCCCTATATTTTCCCTATCCCCATACTAAAACTATGTAGATAATCCCCTTATGTAAATATCCCCTCCCCCTGGTTGAAATATAACCATAAATACTTCACTAGGAATTACTAAATCACCTGGACTTTAGTAAGAACCCTCCCCTTGCAAAAAATTTCCACTCCCAAGTGTCTGGACCTCTTCCAAACACTAGGAAAACCCTTTCACAAGGCTAATAACCTTCCCCACGCAGTCTTCTGTGAAAACTATTAATGTTTGTTTGATATGTTTCCACCTCGGAATAACAAAGTTCGCCCATTTTTCTAAAGTTAAAACCCACAGCGCCGCAAAATATTAAGCCTTTAACGCGCGCGCGCCTTTACTAAACCCCGCGCATCTCCCTTTCCCATCCACCATCGGATCGCCTCCCCCAGATCTGACGGTCCTTGTTCACGTCGCGCGCCCGATGGTGGTGGTAGGTTACCACCCGATGTCTGACGGTTTTACCGTCGTACACCGGGACAGGTGGCGGCCTCCCATTGCATCGGGCCGCCCCTGACAGAAACCACCTCCATACCAAAGGCGGTCCGACGCACAGGTAAAACCGCCCTCCCCTCACGTAACGGGAGCGCCACCTCACCCTGCCACGTCGCCTCCAAGTCACCTCACCCAGCCTGCGCCCGACCCACGTCACCCTGCCACGTATCCCTGCGACGTCACCCCGCCTTACTGCCACGTCACCTTGATGACGTCAGCATGCTAATGTCACATCCGTACCAAAGGACCCCACTGCTGACGTCAGCATCTTGACGTCATCCGTCGTACTGCTAACGTCATGCTGACGTCAGCAGCCAAAAAACTGAAAATTCGCGCAAGAGCAAAAGTCGTGCTTCGGAGCTTCGGAATGAGAAACAGAGGTAGTTTTCGATCGCTATGGGAAATAGGCCATATTGGGGAATCTTTAGGGAATCTTTTGATTCCTTGGCCCGTTTTGCACTGAAAAGGCCCGAAATTGCCCGATTTTGCCAAATTAAACCGATTTGAAGACAAGAAGAGACCAGAGACAGAGATTAAAGAGTATCAAATCAAATTTACAAAGAGAAAAGCATGTCAAAGAGTATTAGTAAGCGGCGGAGACCATAAATGCAGTGGCAAAGAGTATCAGCGAAGATCTTAACAGTGGCCCAAAGCAGGAGAAAATTAAATACCTTCCAGCAAAGTAAAAAAAGAGGGCGAGGCCACTCAGAACTCTCAAATCATGGTTATTGGACATTTAACTCACACCAGAACAGAACTGCAAATCTCAAAGCATAGTTATTCCAGCAGTACAACATCGAGCCTCTAAGGGCCAAATTGCACTCTTTTTGATCCAGCTACCTCTGACACAATTCAATAGATATTTACCTGCATTTAATTTTGGCACAATTTTAGGTTTAGAAAGCTCTTTCTGCAGACCTGTTTTAGGTCAATATTAATAAATAGTTTGAGATATTTGCACTATAAATACAGCCCTGAATACTGTATTAAGGGTTGTTGGTTGGTTGGTTGGTTGGTCAATAAAGGATCTATCTTTAGCTGATTTTGCTCCAGGAGAGACTCGCATTGTAACACCTGATAAGTTTCTATAATCAAAGACTACTTATGAGCTTTGGAGAATGGATTGTTCGCTGTGTTTACCGGTTGAAGAGTGATTATGGAATTCTCGTGCTGTTGCATAACTCAATAAGTGCTTCTTACCTCTATTTTCCATTCATAAGTTACCATCTAAACAGCAGAAAAGAAGATTAGCTTAGAATTTGTTTAAATACACTCTATGCTCAATTTCTATTGTTTCTTTATGTTTTCCTCTGTTTAGGCATAAATATGAATTCCACATGACTCATGTTTTCCTTAACCTTAGACAGTTATCCAGGGATTCTTCATTGCCCCTAGATAGAGATCATCCTTCCCTCTATTAAGCTAAGTGATAGATTCTTAAGTGCCTCTCATTCCTTACATATCATTCATCCTTTTAGTCTGAACATTGTATTATGAGCAACTATCCTGCTTCATATTTCTCTTATGACCAAGAAAACGCACTGGTAATCCTAACCCATGACTCCATGCCCAATGGTTTGAAACTTATCACTTCATAACTTGCCTCTCTGCCTGAAAGCATTTTCCTTCCATCCAAACACAAACAAAAACCCCTGAACCAAAAGCTAGCCTAAAATCATCAACAAATTTAAATCATTAAGAGAGAGCTTTCTCTGATTGCAGGTGGGCTAGAACCTGCAATCCAAAGATTGGTTTGTGGTTACCTCGGCCATATCCCTACAGGAGCCTAGGGACAACCTGAGTGATAACATAATGGCGACTCCGTTGGGGACCTCCTCAGATAATCTCACTAAACCAGTCTACAGCCCCATAGAGGAAGAAACCGACCTTCGAAAGCTTCGGTCGACCTGTGTTTTTTAGAAAAAGTTCCCAAAAAAATAGAGTAGAAGCTGGCTCCTAAGAAGCAAACGCGTAATACACAATCAAATCCTGATCCAAATCGCCCAGATGTTTTTGAAAATCCGAATTTAATTCCTAAGATCATTAGAAAACAAAAGCAAAAATAAGACCCAACTGTTACGAGTCCTGAAACAGTTCAGCCAAGAAATGTTCCAACCCCTGTCAAATTTTTATTCCGGTCAACCCCAAGTTCCCCTGGTTCATCACCTCCTTCTCCAAGCAGCTCTTCTACACCTCCATCCTATATTCCTACTACCACTACTACTCCTTCTACCCCGGTTGTTCCTGTTATCCCCGCTGCCCTAGTTGTTCTGCTTATCCCCATCATCATGGCCAGATATGCACCCTTACAGTTGCCTGCTAATCCCGAGGCTATGCCTTAGGACTACCAGTCAAAAATCACCTATTTTGATGGCACGAACTCCTACACCTCCTTACAACATACAAAGAAAATGCAGGATTATTTCGAGAGTTATGAAATTGATGATGACAGTGTAAGAATGAAGATTTTTGTCCAAAGTTTGACCGGTGATGTCAGAACCTGGTTTAGAGCACTTACACCCAATTCCATATTAAACCCTAAAGCCTTATACCAGGAATTTATTAACAGATGGGAGAAAAAGAAAGATCCCCTACACATACTATCTGAGTATGATACTATCAAAAGAGGACCTTGGGAAACAGTTTTGGATTACTGTGCGAGGTTTAATAATGTTTACAATGCAATACCACAAAATTTAAGACCTCCACCTGATCTCGCTTTGTACAAATTCCCTGATGGCTTCGATGCTGAGAGGGCATATCAGTTAAGGGAAAGAGCCCCTCAAAGCCTTGCAGAAATGCAAGATGTTGCTGTTAGTGTGGAAGAAAATCTAAATGCTAAAAGAAACAGAGCTAGAACTGAGAGAAGAACCACTTTCAAAGAAGAACCCTCAGCTTTCGATCAGAAGCTAGATGCTATCATCAGTGGCATCCACAGGCTAGGAGACAGAGTAGACAATGTTGAGAGGAAAACTTCATGGGAAGGTCAACAGCCCAATGCCATAAGGAACCCGAACTTCAGAAAAACTCAAAACACAAATGCTGGAAGGGCCAGTCCCGACCATGATATTAGGCCGCCTTTCCAAGAAAACTATGCGGAGGCATCTACATCCACTGAGCCCACAGATGGGACTCATATGAACTTGATAGATTCAGAAAATGAACATCAAATCTTTCTTACTGAAGAAGACCGACTATACCCTGATGCAAAACAATTTCACACCAAGTCGGGAGAGTCCTTCGATTTTAAACAAGGCTATGATACTGCTATGTACGAGGTACAAAAGCAATACAAATTAAGAACAAGGACCATTGATGTTCCCCCATCTAGCAGAACAAAAGATAGCAAAGAGCTCAATAAAATTAAAGGAAATATCACCATCAATCAACCAGCTGACAGCTCTATCCCAAACCCTCATCAGGTAACTATGGAGGATGTAACAGACACACACTCTCCTATTGATCGGCCTCCACCTCCCTCCTCCCCAAAAGAAGATCTGAATATCACTCCTAAAAATCCTCCCAAAAGAGAAAAACCACAAACTATCATACATCATGACATTGACATTCCAAAAGAAAACATAGAGAACTTGCCTGAAAAAGAAAAATTCACCACTATCAACGCCAAGAACTCATTGGAAAAACCATTCAGTTTAGAGCAGAGATTGGAAAACTCAAGATATCCATTCCCCTCTCAGAACTTGCCAAACATGATGTATATAGGCAACAAATTCAAAGGTCACTTCAACTACCAGAGGTAAGGGATGATGTAAACGTTTTAGACGATACCCCTGAGCTGTTGTTTGGTCCAGAAGTTAATGGAAAATCAACATATGGACCTGTTCCACCTTTTTATGTCAGTCTGCACATACACGACAAAATACTGCATAATGTTATGTTTGACTCAGGTGCCTCACATAACCTTATGCCCAAAGCTGTAATGGAAAGGTTGAACCTTGATGTCACAAGACCATACAAAGATCTGTATTCCTTTGACTCAAGTCAACTCAAATGTTTAGGCTTGATCAAAGACCTTTGTGTCTCTCTAGTCCAATTTCCCAACAAGACAATCTTAATGGATGTAGTAGTTGCCGACATTCCCACAAAGTATGGCATGCTCCTATGCAGATCGTGGGGAGCAAAATTGCAAGGGTCCCTTCAACTCGACCTCTCTTATGCGACTATATTTGTCTTTGGGCAACCAAAGACACTATATAGAGAAATTTTAATGAAATACGTGGTAAGCAGTGAGGAAAATCCCCAAAATTTTCCAATTTACTCAATCCATTCCGATATGTATTCTTTTATTTTATTTAATGATAACACCAGCCCTCCAACTGATGATAAGCCGTTATCTTTGGAGCAAGGAACGTACATCAATGAGGAATCGGTTGCCAATACCCATGAAATTGTCTCAACAGCCAAGGCAACCAATAAACAGCAAGAAGAACACCCTGAAACAAAAATTGTAAGTCTACCCGATACTCAAACAACTGAAACTCTCAATACAAACCTCAAACAAGAAGTCACATGGTATTTGGAGTTTGATGGTTCGGTTAACAAGTTAGGATCAGGGGCCGGAGTATGGATTTAAAATACTCATGATAACCACACACAAGGCCATGCCTATAGACTCAATTTCAGATGTACAAACAACATGGCAGAGTATGAAGCTCTTCTCTTAGGCCTTAAGTTGCTCAAAGTCCTGGGAGCTACTAAAGTTTCCATCCTAGGTGACTCTGACTTAATTATACAACAAATGAAAGGTAAATTTGTCACTAATGATAGCCGAATGAGAGCTTACAGAGCTGCTGCCACCGAATTACTCAATGCCTTCAGTGAATTCAAGCTTGCCAAAATTGCACGAGATCACAATATTCATGCCCATAGTCTAGCAACCTTTGCTAGCATACGCAAGCTTCCCTTTGAACCAAATCACCATTTCACCGCTGAAATAAAACACAGACCTTCGGTCCCTAACAATGTCAAGGATTGGCAGGTATTTCAAAATGATGCCCAAATTAACAATTTCTTAACTTTGGAGGATGAATTTTCCAACACAAGCATTGACATGGATGCCATGACCGACTCACAATAGCTAGTTGAAGAAAATCACCTAACTGTAACAGCTGCAACAGCTAAACAAATCCTTAACCCAACTGTTTTTAATAGTACAAACATAGAACAGCTGAAACAAATCTATTTAGAGGAAAGAGCCAAAGCAGAGGATGAGTTTATAGATCTAAATAGTAATGCTCTACCTGCCGGCCTTACTCCATTGGAAGACATGTTTGATGACAACGATGTGCCCAAAAAGCCAAAGATGGAACCTTTGAATGCTGCCATAGAAGAACACAACATAGGAACAGCAGAGCATCCCAGAATGATTAAGTTGTCCAAAAATCTGCCCCTTGATCAAAAACCGAAATACGTGGATTTGTTCAAAGAATTCCAAGATGTATTTGCCTGTAGTTATGAGGACTTGAAGTCCTATGACACCTCAGTGATCCAACATACCATTTCCTTAAAACCAAATCAAAAGCCGTTCAAACAGAAACTTAGGAGAATCAACCCCATGCTTCTTCCCCTTGTTGAAAAAGAAATAAAGAGAATGTTTGAAGCAGGTATCATTGCACCCATCAGATTCTCTGAATGGGTATCTAATTTAGTTCCCACTAGGAAAAAAACAGGAGAGATAAGACTGTGTGTAGACTTGAGACATTTAAACCAGGTCTCTCTAAAAGACCACTACCCTTTGCCCAAAATGGACCATATCTTGCAAAGAGTAGTGGGTTCCTCTAGAATTTCTTTACTAGATGGATTTTCAGGATTTAATCAGATACTTGTTCACCTGGATGACCAGGACAAGGCAGCCTTTACCACACCATGGGGAACATTTAAGTACGTTAAAATGCCTTTCGATCTGAAAAACACTGGTGCTACCTTTCAAAGGGCAATGGATATTGCATTTTCCAAGGAGATACATGATTTCCTCATAGTTTACCTTGATGACTTGACCCCATTCTCCAAATCTGACCAAGAGCACCTTAAACACTTAAGGCAAATTTTCATGACATGCAGGAAATATGGCATTTCCTTGAATCCTAAGAAATCCCTGTTTGCCCTTGAGGAAGGCAAGCTTCTAGGGCATATCATATCAAAAGATGGGATTAGAATTGACCCGGAAAGAATTCAAACTATCCTTCAAATCCCCTATCCAAGAAACATAAAAGAACTGCAAGCATTCCTTGGAAAGATCAATTTCCTAAGGAGATTTATCCCAAACCTAGCCGAGCTAATAAGGCTATTGAGCAACATGTTGAAGAAGGATGCCAAGGTAAAATGGTCTCTTGAAACCAAGCAAGATTTTGAGAGTATAAAAACTGCCCTAACTCAAACGTCTGTCCTCACCAGTCCTCAATTCGACAAAGATTTTATCATTTTTTCCTTTGCATCTAAACACACTATAGTTGTTTTCCTTTTGCAAAAGGATGATCAGGGCAACGAAAAGCCAATTGCTTTCTTCAGCCGAGCTTTCAGAGATGCACCCTTGAAATATCAGATTATGGAAAAGCAAGCCTATGCCCTGGTCAAAGCCATCAAAGATTTCAGAATTTACATCTTATACTCCCATGTGATTGCCTATGTCCCTAACGTTGTTGTAAAGGATATATTAACTAAAGAGGGACTAGAAGGCAAAAGAGGCAAGTGGATTGCTAGCATCCTTGAATACGACATTGAAATAAAACCCACCAAGCTGATAAAAGGACAAGGTTTAGCCAAACTCATGTCTGAAACAAACTTCCAAGCCTTAAACATTAATCAACTGGACAATGAACCGGAGCTGGTGACTCCATAGATCAGTGAAACCTTCCTGTAATCCCCATGATATGCTGATATTTGCTTTGTACTGTTAAAATTGTGTGCTCCCCCAGGATTGTCCAGAACCAAGAAAAGATTTTTAAGGATGAAATCATCAAAATTTTGTGTCATAGATGGTGCTTTGTTTTGGAAAAATCACGAAGGTATTTTTCTTAATTGTTTAACTATGAATCAAACTAACAGCATCATGAAAGAATTCCATGCAGGGGACTGTGGAGGACACTTATATTGGAAGTCCACGGCTGACAAGATCTTAAGAGCTGGTTATTACTGGCCCTCTCTATTTGCAGATGTAAAAAAGTTTGTTGTCTCATGCCACAAATGCCAAATCTTTGAAGGGAAAAGAAAATTACTGCCCTTGCCCCTGAAGCCCATTTTAACCGAGAAACCTTTTCAACAGTGGGGTCTCGACTTCATTGGAGAAATTCATCCCTCTTCCTCAGGCCAACACGAGTGGACTTTAACAGCCACCGATTATTTCACTAAGTGGATTGAAGCCATCCCATGTAGGCAAGCCAACGACTCCACCATTATCCAATTCCTTGAGAGCAATATCCTTTCTAGATTCGGCTGCCCTGAGAAGATCATCACTGACAACGCTGCTGCTTTCAAATCAAAAAAGATGATCAACTTCTGCCATAAATACCACATTACCTTAGGCCACTCCA
This sequence comes from Pinus taeda, assembly GCA_000404065.3. NCBI lineage: Eukaryota > Viridiplantae > Streptophyta > Pinopsida > Pinales > Pinaceae > Pinus > Pinus taeda. The sequence continues at coordinate 15,995 of APFE031178128.1, read as the reverse complement.
CAGCTTACTATCCTCAAGGTAATGGCTTGGCCGAATCTTCCAATAAAAGCCTCATTAATATCATAAAGAAATTGCTGGAGGAAAACAAAAAGAACTGGCATAGGAAGCTCACAAATGCTCTGTGGGCAGACAGACTTTCCACCAAGAAATCCATTTGGATGAGCCCTTGTGAACTTGTATATGGCATGGAAGCCAAATTTCCTTCATCTTTGGGCATTCCTACTATTAAATTGTTGCAGGAAATTCAGGCTTAACCAAATGACATGCAGAGAAGAGTTAATCAAACCATTCATCTTCAGCGAACCAGAGAGCAAGTCTTCGACAGAGCTCAAATACTGCAAGAAAAACTCAAAAATATGTTTGATAAGAAGGCTAAAGCAGAGGATTTCTGGGTGGGCAGCAAAGTTCTAAGATGGGATTCATGAAGAGAAGACAAGCGCAAACATGCAAAATTCGATTTTCTGTGGAAAGGTATGTACATTATCAGCGTTGTGCAAGGCAATAATACCTATTTTCTCAAATCTCCAAATGGTAGCACAACTGAAGAAGGCCCTGTCAATGGCTGAATGCTAAAGCACTAAAATGATCCTTTTGATTGAAAAGAGCAGGCGGAATTTTATTCTGTACACAGAATGTTTGTATATAGCAGCGTTTTGATTTTATTTTTGTAAGAGTTCATGATGCTAAAGCGCGCAGAACAAAGCAGGCAGTGCTTTACAGTTTAACAGCAGCACAAGTGAAGGAAAGAGTTGTCACCAATCCAAAAGTTCAAATCAATCCAACAGTCAGCACTAACAAGTTCAAAGCACAACCATAACAGAAGAAATCAAGGCAAACTGACCTGTTGTTCTTGACTTCTCACAAGGAAAAGTCATCCCCAAGTGGAGCCACTGTTAGCCTCCTGCTGCAGCAGGTTACTCATATTTCATGATTGACACTTTACAGGCCAAATATGTCATACTTTGCATGCTACAATGATCCATATTTATTAAACGGTCACCAAGCAAAGAAGGCTACTCAGAGTTCATCTAACTGCTTTCCAAATTTTGAAAAGTCATTCCAGTTTTGTACAATTTTCAGCTAAAGGGAGGTCCAAACAGCTTAATCTTGGTCTCCCTAGGTTTCAATTTCCAGTTTTAGAATATAGAGAATAAAAATCTGTCCAAACAGCTTAATCTTGGCAGATTCTTAGATAGGTAGAGAATCAAAGGAGCCCAACTGCTTAATCTGGGCCCTTGGAAGAAAAAAGGGTAGTTTGTAGATAGGAAGGCATAAGAAGAAAAAATTGAAATGATGGGTCTGCAAGTCTAAGTGCACCCGAACCAAAAGAAGAAAAATTTTAGGTAAGTAGGCTGGGTAGGTAGTTTTGAGGTTGCAGAATCTTGATTTCTGATCAATTCTATGTTTTCAGGGTGTCATCTCTACTCAGGGCACAATCACCAGGAAGTTTTATGTGAAAGAGCTCAAAACAGGCATAACTAACTTCCCTTTCTCCATCTCCCCCAAATCATTAACTAATTTCCCCAAAAAGAGGTCAAGATCTACTTGATATCTCTTAGTTTCATCATTTTTCATGTCATTTGCTTGGGTGAAGATCTGCTTCACTCAAAGAGAATCCATACTTTCTCTATAAGGTTCTATCTCCCCTTTGAAGCCTAAGATCTCTGAAGCTTAGCGCTTTCTTGTCATCTCGATATTAATTACTGACACTATTATTTAACTCCCTATATTTTCCCTATCCCCATACTAAAACTATGTAGATAATCCCCTTATGTAAATATCCCCTCCCCCTGGTTGAAATATAACCATAAATACTTCACTGGGAATTACTAAGTCACCTGGACTTTAGTAAGAACCCTCCCTCTGCAAACAATTTCCACTCCCAAGTGTCTGGACCCCTTCCAAACACTAAGAAAACCCTTTCACAAGGCTAATAACCCTCCCCGCGCAGTCTTCTGTGAAAACTATTAATGTTTGTTTGATATGTTTCCACCGCGCAATAACACAGTTCGCCCATTTTTCTAAAGTTAAAACCCATAGCGCCGCGAAATATTAAGCCTTTAACGCACGCGCGCCTTTACTAAACCCCACACATCTCCCTTTTCCATCCACCGGTGGATCGCCTCCTCCAGATCCGGTGGTCCTTATTCACATCGCGCGCCCGATTGTGGTGGTAGGTTACCACTCGACGTCCGACAGTTCTACCGTCGTACACCGGGACAGGTGGCGGCCTCCCATTGCATCGGGCCGCCCCTGACAGAAACCACCTCCATACCAAAGGCGGTCTGATGCCCAGGGAAAACCGCCCTCCCTTCACGTAACAGGAGCGCCACCTCACCCTGCCATGTCGCCTCCACGTCACCTCACCTAGCCTGCGCCTCGCCCACGTCACCCTGCCACGTATCCTTGCCACGTCACCTCGCCGTACTGCCACGTCACCTTGATGACGTCAGCATGCTGACGTCACATCCGTACCAAAGGAAGCCACTGCTGACGTCAGCATGCTGACATCATCTGTCGTACTGCTGACATCATGCTGACGTCAGCAGCCAAAAACCGAAAATTCACGCAAGAGCAAAAATCGAGCTTCGGAGCTCCGGAATGAGAAATAGAGGCAGTTTTCGATGCGCGATTAGCGCGAAGCGCTAATCGCGCATTTCTATGGGAAATAGGCCATATTGGGGAATCTTAAGGGAATCTTTTGATTCCTTGGCCCGTTTTGCACCGAAAAGGCCCGAAATTGCCCGATTTTGCCAAATTAAACCGATTGGAAGACAGGAAGAGACCAGAGACAGAGATTAAAGAGTATCAGATCAAATATATAGGGAGAAAGTGTTAGCTCCTGCTGCAGCAGGTATTCATTTTTCATGATTGGCATTTCATAGGCCAAATATGTCGTACTTTGCTTGCTGCAATGCTCCATATTTGCTCAAACAGTCTCCAAATGAAGAAGGCCTCTTCAAGATTCATTCAATTGCCTTCAAATTTTGTAAAAGTTTTCCTGGTATCGCTACTTCAGTTAAAGGGAGGTCCAAACAGTTTAATCTTGGTCTCCCTAGGTTTAAATTTCATGTTTTAGAATATAGAGATTGTAAGTCTGTCCAAACAGTTTAATCTTGGCAGACTCTTAGATAGGTAGAGAAACAAGAGAGTCCAATAGTCTAATCTAGGCTCTGGAAGAAATAAGGGTAGTATGTAGATAAGAAACATAAAAAGAAAAATGTATGATGGGTTTGCAAGTCTAAGTGCACCCCCAAGCAAAAGAAGAAAAAATGCTAGGAAGTAGGCTGGGTAGGTAGTTCTGAGGCTGTTGAATTGCTGACAAGTTCCAAGTTTGCAGGTATCATATCATGCAGAACATAATCAGCAAAGGTTTGTAAGCAAAAGGCTCGAATGAGGTATAACTAACTCCCCTTCTCTGCTTTCCCCCAATCATTAACTAACATCCCCAAAAAGAGGTAAAGATATGCTTGACACCTCTTTAGTTCATCATCTTCATCACTCTAGTTGAGTAAAGATCTGCTTTGCTCAAAGTTGTTCCATATCTTCTCCCGAAGTATGGCCCTACCCCCTGCAACAGCCTAAGTTCCCCTGAACTTAGTGCTTTCTTATCATCTCCACATTAACCACTAACGTTATTATATAGCTCCCTATGTTTCCCTTCCCCGTATTAATATTAATTAAATTCACCTATGTAATATTCCCTCCCCCTGGTTGAGAAATAACCATAGTAAATCCCAGGAATTGCTTAGTTTATCAGAGACTAAGCAAGAACCCAACCTCCGAAACCACCTTCCACATACTATGGACTCCTTCCTAAGTATAAAACTCCCCGAAGTAGTCGGACCCCTTCTGAAATTTCAAAGGCCCTGCACACCCACTTACGTACCTTTTCCCCTTCAAAGCCATTTTCGCATCGCAACCTCGCCATCTCACTTCCATGCAAAACCTTGCCCACCTGTTCCCCGCCGATGCGACATTGCGAAATCGGAAATCGGCGATCGCAAGCGCCGAGTGTCTAGTCTGTTCACCCCTCTGTCTTCCCCGATGCGATATTGCAATATCGCATATCGACAATCACAAGCACCACACGCCCAACCTAATGATCCCCCTCTTTCCCGCCGACGTGATATCGCTATATCGCATCGGAGTCCCTTCGCCATAGTCCACCAGTACCCCACCATGTCGTGCTGTACTAGGGACCCACTGATGACGTCATCCACCGTACAATCGACACAATGCTTACGTCAGCAGCCAGAAATGCCGAAAAAGCTTCGCGCCAGAGGAAAAGTCGCACTTCGGAGCTCCAGATCAAGAAACAGAGGCAGTTTTCGATGCACGCATCGCTACAGGAAATAGGCCATTTCGAGGAATCTTCAGGGAATCTTCGGATTGCCGAGCCCACTGTGCGCTGAAAAAGCCCAAAATCGCCCAAACGTGCCAAAGGATCCGGTTTAAAGATAGCAGCAGATCATTCACAGAGTTCAAAGTGTATCAGATCAGATCAGAAGGCTCCAAGCGTGTCAAAGAGTATCAGTCGACGACGGAAATCATCAATGTAGCGGCAAAGTGTATAAGAGAATATCTTGAGCAGCGGCCCAAAGCAAGAGAAATTGAATATCTTTCAGCAGATCCATAGGAGGAGAGAAAAGTCACCTAAAGCTCTCAAATCATAATAATTGCACATTCAATTCGCACCAAGGCCGAACTGTAGCCCCAAAGCACATTCACTTCAGCAACAACGCATCTGGGCCCCAAGGGCCACCTCATCACCTGTTCCGATTCAGCTGCCCCAGCACAGCCAAAAAGATTTACTTGCATTTATTTCTAGCAGCATTTAGATTCTTTTGAAGAGTTCTAAGCAGACTTGTCACGGTCATTTGTAATGATGTCTTCCTGATATTTTGTTTATAAATACCACCTGAAGAGATATTTTAAAGGGTTGGTTGGTTGGTAGTAGTAGTTGTTGGTCAGTTTCTTTCCAGCAATTTTCTCTGAGTAAAGACTCGCACTGTAACTGTCATATTTTTCATAATCAAAGATTGCTGAAAGCATGGATTGCGAAACAACTTGCTGTTTTCTTTGGGCCAAGGAATGATTACGGAATTCCTGTGTCTTTGCATGATCCAATAAGTGTTCTTCTTCCCTATTTATTTTATATTTTTATCATCTTTCTGCCATTCTAAGTTGCAGGAAAAAAGAATAGCTTAAGATTTGTTTAAGTACACCTTAAGTTCAATTTCTGCACTTTTCGATGATTTCTTCTGAAATGGTCATGAGCTAGAATTCTTAACTGCTCTAGTTTACTCTGTTTCATTCGTATATGGGTGCATGTCTTTGGAATTCTTAACTGCTCCGGGATCCCACTCATCCATTTCTCCCCTCTGTCAGCATGATGAAATGATTCTCTTTTGCCTTTCATCCCTGATGTTCATTCCATACTTTCAGCAGCTTGAATGTTGTATCCTGCGTGGCTATCCTTCTCCGTATCCCCTTGTGACCAAGAAAACGCTCGCATGCCTCAATCTATGACTCCATGCCCAATGGTTCAAAACTTATAACATCTTACTGTGCCTCTTTACTCGAGAATCCTACCTTCCTCCCAATCACAGTCAACATTCCCTTGAAGTCAGAAAGCTAGCCTAAAATCATCAACTAAGGTTGAATCCAGATCAACTGAGGTTGAATCTAAAGGAGAGAGCCCTCTCCGATTGCAGGTGGGCTAGAACCTGCAATCAGAAGATTGGTTTGTGGTTACCTCGGCCATATCCCTAATAGGAGCTAGGGACAACCTGAGTGATAACATAATGGCGACTCCACTGGGGAACTTCCTCAGATAAATCAATGCAATCAATCTGCAGCTCTACAGTGGAAGAAAGCGACTTGTAAAAGTCTCGGTCGACCTGTATCTGCGCGCGCCATTGGGGTTTCAAGCACACAGTTCATCTTTTAACCCCAATGGAGGAAGTGCTCCTATTTTTGAAAGCTTTCCATGTTTAGTTCTGATCTTCGGCGGTGGACAGAGATCAGGCACTTCAGAATCCAGACATCCACCTGGCGACTCCACTTCAATTTCAATCAAAGGCTCCATTGAGGAATGAACCAAATGTTACAGCAAGGTGCCCCGTGTATTAACAACAAAAGAGAATGACCGAATCTTGGGAAGAACTTTCGATAGAAGAAGCTTTAGAAAAATGCAGAGAAAGTTTATTAGAATTTGAGCTTGATGATAGATTCTTCAGAAAGGTATTGTCAACAATACCTGGTGGGGGAAATAAATTGTTCCTTGAGTTTGTTGTGCAAAAATATGAGGATGAAATTGAACTCTTGGGAGCTCAAATTCAGGCTTATAATTTTCGCAACCCTCAAGAGTTTTGCTAAAATCTTCCTCCTCCAGTTCAGCGGGAAATAGTGTTGTCTCCTGAATTACAGTTTGAATATGATCTAGGTTCCAAGGGAAAGACAGAAGGATCAACAGCTAGGGTCATTACCGACGATGTAACTGATCCTTCCATCCCAAAGAGCCCGGAATCATGCCTGAGCTTACATGCCCATATTCAGGAAGGAACACTGTTGCCTGAGGACCTGAGAATTCTGTGTGATCTGGGATCCAAGGGAAAGACAGAAGGATCATCTGCTAGGCTCATTACTGAAGATGCAGCTGCTCCCCTCGACCCAGAAGATCCTAAATCATGCCGAATTCTCCCGTCCTCAACTCAGGAGAAGATGCCGCCACCTGCTGATTCATAGACTTTGCATGATTCTACTGAAGATTCCAACGAAGCAAAGGAAGTTCTCTCACAGGGTAAGTTCATTGATCCAATCGCAGAATACATGGAACTTTGGCTTAACAAATTTTTGCTAACATATTTCCTCAGTGAAGACCGTAAGCTTCAGCGCCAAATGATGGAGGCCACAATTTTGGTTGTGAAAGCATGTGCCTGGATGATGCTTTTGCATTCAGAAACGATCAGTCAACAAGATTACCTTGTTTCACAGTTACTTAAATGGTTGCATTGGTTATTTGATTTTACCTAACGTAAAAGCAGTTGCTGGTTAGGGTAGGTAGGTAGGAGAAATGAAGCGACCGAAGGAAATAAAGTTTTACAGAGGACAGAAAGAAAGTAAAAATCAAGGCGCTCTGGCCTGCTGTTCTTGCCTTCTCGCAAGGAGAAGCCATCCTCGAGTGGAGCCACTGTTAGCTCCTGCTGCAGCAGGTATTCATTTTTCATGATTGGCATTTCACAGGCCAAATATGTCGTACTTGGCTTGCTGCAATGCTCCATATTGCTCAAAACAGTCTCCAAATGAAGAAGGTTTCTTCAAGATTCATTCAATTCCCTTCAAATTTTGTAAAAAGTTTTCCTGGTATGCTACTCAGTTAAAGGGAGGCCCAAACAGTTAATTGGTCTCCCTAGGTTTAAATTTCATGTTTTAGAATATAGAGATTGTAAGTCTGTCCAAACAGTTTAATCTTGGCAGACTCTTAGATAAGTAGAGAAACAAGAGAGTCCAACAGTCTAATCTAGGCTCTAGAAGAAATAAGGGTAGTATGTAGATAAGAAACATCAAAAGAAAAATGTATGATGGGTTTGCAAGTCTAAGTGCACCCCCAAGCAAAAGAAGAAAAAATGCTAGAAAGTAGGCTGGGTAGGTAGTTCTGAGGCTGTTGAATTGCTGACAAGTTCCAAGTTTGCAGGTATCATATCATGCAGAACATAATCAGCAAAGGTTTGTAAGCCAAAGGCTCGAATGAGGTATAACTAACTCCCCTTCTCTGCTTTCCCCCAATCATTAATTAACATCCCCAAAAAGAGGTAAAGATCTGCTTGACACCTCTTTAGTTCATCATCTTCATCACTCTGGTTGAGTAAAGATCTGCTTTGATCAAAGTTGTTCCATATCTTCTCTCGAAGTATGGTCCTACCCCCTGCAACAGCCTAAGTTCCTCTGAACTTAGCGCTTTCTTATCATCTCCATATTAACCACTAATGTTATTATATAGCTCCCTATGTTTCCCTTCCCCGTATTAATATTAAGTAAATTCCCCTATGTAATATTCCCTCCCCCTGGTTGAGAAATAACCATAGTAAATCCCAGGAATTGCTTAGTTTATCAGAGACTAAGCAAGAACCCAACCTCCGAAACCACCTTCCACATACTATGGACTCCTTCCTAAGTATAAAACTACACGAAGTAGTCGGACCCCTTCCGAAATTTCAAAGGCCCTGCACACCCACTTACTTACCTTTTCCCCTTCAAAGCTGTTTTCGCATCGCAACTTCGCCATCTCACTTTCATGCAAAACCTTGCCCACCTGTTCCCCGCCGATGCGACATTGCGAAATCGGCGATCGGTGATCGCAAGCGCCGAGTGTCTAGTCTGTTCACCCCTCCGTCTGCCCCGATGCGATATTGCGATATCGCATATCGGCAATCGCAAGCACCACATGCCCAACCTAATGATCCCCCTCTTTCCCGCCGACGTGATATCGCTATATCGCATCGGAGTCCCTTCGCCACAGTCCACTAGTACCCCACCATGTCGCACTGTACCAGGGACCCACTGATGACGTCATCCGCCGTACAGCTGACGCAGTGCTTACGTCAGCAGCCAGAAAAGCCAAAAAAGCTTCGTGCCAGAGGAAAAGTCGCACTTCGAAGCTCCAGATCAAGAAACAGAGTCAGTTTTCGATGCGCGAATAGCGCGAAGCGCTATTCACGCATCGCTATGGGAAATAGGCCATTTCAAGGAATCTTCAGGGAATCTTCGGATTGCTGAGCCCACTGTGCGCCGAGAAAGCCTGAAATCGCCCAAACGTGCCAAAGGATACGGTTTAAAGATAACAACAGATCATTCACAGAGTTCAAAGTGTATCAGATCAGATCAGTAGGCTCCAAGCGTGTCAAAGAGTATCAGTCGACGACGGAAATCATCAATGTAGCGGCAAAGTGTATCAGAGAATATCTTGAGCATCGGCCCAAAGCAAGAGAAATTGAATATCTTTCAGCAGATCCATAGGAGGAGAGCAAAGTCACCTAAAGCTCTCAAATCATAATAATTGCACATTCAATTTGCACCAAGGCCGAACTGCAGCCCCAAAGCACATTCACTTCAGTAGCAATGCATCTGGTCCCTAAGGGCCACCTCGTCACCTGTTCCGATTCAGCTGCCCCCAGTGCAGCCAAAAAGATTTACTTGCATTTATTTCCACAGCATTTAGATTCTTTTGAAGAGTTCTAAGCAGACCTGTCACGGTCATTTGTAATGATGTCTTCCTGATATTTTGTTTATAAATACCACCCGAAGCGATATTGTAAAGGGTTGGTTGGTTGGTAGTAGTAGTTGTTGGTCAGTTTCTTTCCAACAATTTTCTCTGAGTAAAGACTCGCACTGTAACTGTCATATTTTTCATAATCAAAAATTGCTGAAAGCATGGGTTGCAAAACAACTTGTTGTTTTCTCTGGGCCAAGGAATGATCACGGAATTCCTGTGTCTCTGCATGATCCAATAAGTGTCCTTCCTCCCTGTTTATTTTATGTTTTTATCATCCTTCCGCCATTCTAAGTTGCAGGAAAAAAGAATAGCTTAAGATTTGTTTAAGTACACCTTAAGTTCAATTTCTGCACTTTTCGATGTTTTCTTCTGAAACGATCATGAGC
>APFE031178114.1:9778-35279 GCA_000404065.3 Pinus taeda | reverse complement strand
CCTCACAGGAGAACTAATCATCCTGCTACATAATCGTCATGGAGAACACATCATCCAGACCTCACAGGAGAACTAATCATCCTGCTACATAGTCACCACGGGGTGTTACAGGGAAAGTTTTGATTCTTTTACCCTGTGGTCATATGTCGCTCCAAGAAGTACCACGCACCCCCCTCGGAGCTACAAGAGCTCCATACATCATACAGGACCCCCATCAGAGGGTTTCTGAACGACCTTCCTAGGGGCTTTGTCAGAATGTCGACGACCTGTTCATCTGTACCGATATGTTGGAGCCTTATAGCTCCCCACTGCACCATATCTCGAATATAGTGGTACTTGATATCGATATGCTTGGAGCGATCATGAAATACGAGATTCTCTAACAAACGAATCCCACTCTCGTTGTCACATAGGATCATGGTGGTGTCCAATGTAAATCCAAACAGCTCACTGAAGAGCTTTCGGAACCAGACTGCCTCACAGGAGGCCATGCTAGCAGCAATATACTCTGCCTCGGTGGTGCTCAGAGCCACCGACTTCTGCTTCCTGCTCATCCAAGATATCGAAGCAGATCCCAAGGAGAAACAACACCCAAAAGTGCTCTTAAGATCCACCACACTGCCTACCCAATCAACATTAGTGTATCCAAGTAGTCTCACATCTCCATCAGTGTATCTTAGCCCATATGTAATTGTGCCACGAAGATATCTTAACAGATTCTTGGCACCAATCCAATGTATGTGATGAGGTTCAACCATATGTTGACTGCAAAGCATATATCTAGATGGGAGTTCACTAAGAACATTAATGCTCCGACGAGTTGCTGATACTCGGTAGCATTTTGTAAAACAGGTCCAGCGGCACTACCGCTTAACTTCTTGAAGTCAAGCTCCATCGAGGTAGTTACAGGCTTGCAGTCCACCATACCGAATCTTTCCAATATCTTCACCACATATTTTCCTTGAGATAGGAAAATTTCCCTTGGCTTCTACCAAACTTCAAGTACTAGGAAATAGTACATCAGTCCTAGGTCTTTCATTTCAAATTCAAAAGCCAACTCCCTCTTACATTTGTGAATGAGAGGCCCTGTTAGAAAGAGGTCATCCACATACAGCACCAGTATGAGAGGTTTGTGATCTTCAACCTTAAAGTAGAGGTTAGGGTCCACTTCACTCCTAGTGAATCCCAGCTTGATCAAGTAGTTGTCGATCCTCTCATACCATGCTCGAGGTGCTTGCTTCAACCCATAGAGAGCCTTCTTCACCCTGCATACATGAGATTTTCGATCATAAATCTCAAATCCTTCAGGTTGCTCCACGTAAACCTCTTCTTTGATCGAACCATGCAAGAACGCGGTCTTGACATCTATCTGATGTAGGTTCCATCCTTGTGAAGCTGCAAGGGCTATGATCGAGCGGATGGTGGTATATCTGGCAACAGGTGCAAATATCTCATCATAGTCTATAACTTCCTTCTGGGAGAAGCCACGAGCGACAAAACGAGCCTTATATTTTTCCGTACTTCCATCTACTGCATGCTTTATCTTGTAAAGCCATTTAGAAGTGACAACTGTCTTGTCCTGGGGTCTGGGAACTACTTCCCACACATCATTCTTCATAATAGACTCATATTCTTTGGTCATACCATCCTTCCATACTTGATGCTTGACGGCATTTGAGAATGATGAAGGATCATTTTGTATGATCGTGCTCATGATGGTCAGGTATCCCTGATACCTGTTGGGTTTCTGTTGGGTTTCTTACTTTCACGGAAGGTTCCTCGGGGTGCAGTGTGTCCTTCAACATCATCGAGTAGCCCCCTAAGCCAAGAGGGCCTCTTCCTAGAAGAGGAAGGCTAAGGTGGATCAATAGGATCCATGGGTTCTCCCACATCAGGCATTGTTTCATCATCCTTTTCTTTCGGTTCCCTGGTGTCAGCTTCTTGAGAGCTCCTCAAAGTCGGAAGATTGTCCACCTTGCTGAGAGCCATATCTTCGTCAAAGGTGACATCATGACTAATCATGACTTCCCTGTTGGACCGGCTACATAGATTTCTATAGCCCTTAGTATTTTCACCATAGCCCACGAAGATTCCTTTCTTTCCAGATGCACCCAATTTATTCCTTCTCTTTCGGCACATGAAAATATACAGGGCTTCCAAAATTCTAAAATGAGATACGTCAGGTTTCTTACTGGTGAACATTTCTTCAGGAATCTTGGAACCCAATGCTTGAGGAGGGCATCAGTTTTGTACATATACGGTGGTGTTTGCGGCTTCGGCCCATAGAAACTTCGGAAGTCTTTGATCATGAAGCATGGCACGGACAGCTTCCACAATCGTACAGTTCTTCCTTTCTGCAACACCATTCTGTTTAGGAGTATATGGTGTAGTAGTCTCCCTCTTGATGCCAGCCTCTTTACAAAAGTCATGAAACTTGTTAGATTCATATTCAGTCCCATTATCAGTCTTAAAGATCTTGATCTTCTTTTTGGTTTTCTCGATCAAGGCTTGAGATGTGTCACAAGACATGACACCTAGCGGACTTCCTCCGACCTGATATAATGAATCAACTCGAAACCCAAGAGTGAAGGCATCTTTAATATTGTTTTTCCATACACGTACCTCGCCATCACTGAAGGTCACCTTGTAGCCTTTGGCTTCCATTGTCGAGATGGACACCAGGTTCTTTTTGAGGTCAAGTACATATAATACATCCTGTAAGTGGATCGTATTACCTTGATTCAATTTAAGAGAGACATTACCTACACCTTTCACGGGATATTTCATATTATCTCCAAGGACAATTTCCAGGTTAGTTTCTTTCTCTATCAGATTATGGAGAACTTCTTTGTAACCAGTGAAGTGCCTTGAGGCACCACTATCAATAAGCCAAATTCCCCTTTGAGTCCGAAGGAGCAGAGATAGATAGAGCAGCTCGTAGATAATATTCATCCTGCTTATTATCAATAGTGTTGGATTCATACCTAGAATTTCTAGCCTTCTTGAATGGTTGTCCTCTTCCTTGATTTCCAGCACTCCTTTTACCTCTGCTATTAGATTTGCCATTCCTTTGATTGCCATGAGAGGGATTTTGATCATCGTCCCAGTGTGAGTCACTTCTATCAGGGCACTCCCTTGCATAGTGATCTGCTTTATCGCAAATGTAACATCGTCCTTTTCTTCCACCCTTAGGTCCAGCCTTCCTTTTTGATTTAGTCCCAGAATTATTTCTTTTCTTAGCATGAGAAGAAAAGGCAGCAGGAGGACCTTTAGGCATGGGCATTCTTGCTCTTCTACCCTTGTTTCTTCTTGAATGCATCTTGCCATTAATTCCTCGAAACCAGGAATTACATTATTGTTGATAGAGTCCCGGATGATCTTCTTTGTTTTGACTTCACCGATTTTCCATTTGTTCCTGGCAACAGCGGGTGCATTTGATGGAAGCTCAACAATATTGCCTCTCACATGGTCCAACACTCCTTGATCTTCTAAGGTTAGATCGAGAGACATCTTCCATCCATGATAGTCATCTTTCTCACGGAGCTTGTCTTCGGCAGGAACGAGTGTTGAGGACCCCATAGTTCTTTTAGGATAGCCTTGCCAATCTTCTCTTCGGTGATTGCTCTTGCTCTTGCTCGGGCTTTGTCTTCACCTCAGCTCCGATACCATGTTAATTTATGGTATGTTCTATGCTTAGAGCAGTTTACTTATCTTTCTTATTATTATCCACAGATTAGCAATCACATGTACATAAAGTAAAGTGCAGATAGAATATTAAACAATCGACAAAAAACAAGCCAAGACAAGGGACACAAGATGTGGAAACTAGCCAGGGACAAACCCCAATGTGGGGAAACCCTTTAATCAAATCTTCCTTTATCTTCAATAATTCAGCAAAGAGAAATAGTACATAAATCTTATTTACATCAACAGCAGCAAACCCTAGCTCAGCCAAACTAGGGCAGACAATATCTTGCAAACCGATCGTCGGATCGACTTGATTCCTTCACCAAAAAATGCAGCCTTCAGAGGAGATCCAGATTCACCTACAGCGCAGTTCTGAGAGGCAGAGTGATGGTCAATGCTAGTCAAACTTTGGTTCTGCAGTTGAAGCCCTAAAACTACGTCCTTCCTTCCACATGTGTGAGAAAAGAGTCTCTTTCTGCGCAGTAGAAGAGCCTCTTTTCTGCGCAGGAGAGAGAGAGAGAGAGAGAGAGAGAGAGAGAGATGTGATGAGATGAGTGAGTCCAAATGAGGAAAAGACCTCTTGTATTTATACACAACTGTTGATGATTGAATAGTTGCGACTGTTGGGCTTCTGAGCCTACATGAGTTGCTGGTCGGCTTGATAATTATTCCATAATCAAAATAAATTCATATCTCCATAAATACTTATCGGAATCGGATGATCTTTAGATCAATCCTACACCTTTCGACAAGAGGAATCTAACAAAAATATTATTAGCCATGAATAAGATGACCCATATGGAGTTTGGCCCTAGTTACCAATTTTAACAAATATAGTAGAGTTAGTGAAAATTTCTTGATACTTCTCGATGTTTGTAAATAAGGAGGGGAACCAGATACTTATGAAAGAGGTTTCAGAAGAAGATTCGAATGTATTTTTGTCATCTTTCACACAAGACAAAATACCAGGATCAAATGGATGGAAAGTGAAGTTCTACCAAGGGTTTTATAAGTTGCTAGAAGAGGACCTGATTAGGGTGCTAGAGGAAGTTAAGAGGTCAAAGAAAGTGCTTGGAGCTTTCAATGCCACATTTATGGCATTAATCTCTAAAAACGATAACCTTATAAGCTTAGAAAAATTTGAACCAACATCACTATGCCATTGTATTTATAAAACATAGGCAAAAAATTTCGTCAAACTTAAAAAATATTCTTAAGAGGGAATTTCAAAAGAGCAATTTGGGTTCTTGGAGGGTAGACAAAGACATGATGCAATAAGGGCTATCACACCATGAAGCAAAAGAATCATCCAATTGTGGTCACAAAACTAGGCATAGTTAAAGCATTATGGCATGTTTGACATCTATTTATTTTGTTGTGTTAATAAATAGGTCAGCTTTTAAGTTTTTCAATCCTTCCAACAAGTTACAACATAGATGTTAACTGAAGTCTATTGTTCCCTATTATAATTGAAGGTTTAAATAAAATAGCTCTTCAAGCAAAAAGATGAGGGGAAATTCTAGAGTCAAAGTGGGAAGAGATCTATCTTGATCCCATTTATTGTTTGTATATGATGTTCTGCTATTCCTAAAAGGATTTATGAGGGAAGCAAAAAAATTAAAAGAGGTTCTAATCTAAGTAGCATTACTACATGTACAGAGGTAAATGTTATGAAATTTGTAATTTCCTTTGCTAGTATGAACGAGAAGTTAGAAAGGCAAATCGTAGAGATATTTCCCTTCATTGTATTGGTTTCAATGAAGGATTCAAACATATGGGTTCTTCATTCAAACCCAACGAGTGTAGGATTAAGGATTTGGAATTGTAGTGGAAAAAAATAAACAAGAATTGATATCTAATGTAATAGGTGGCTAATTGACTTTGGTTAAGTCAGTGCTTGAGGCTATCCTAGGCACAAATTAGTTTATATTCCTGAAGGTATTTTGGAGAAAATAAGAAAAATAGTTTTAGGTTTCTAAGTTGAAGGAAAAATCAAGCTGAGAAGATTTCCCTACTTAAGTGAAAGGAGATATCTAAGTCCAGAAATGGAGGGTGGGGTTTGAAAAATAAACATTACATTGGGAAGTCATTGATGTGAGAAAATGCACATAGCCACAAGATCATTGCAAAATAATTAACACACAAATTGACACGGGATATAAGTAGTAAAATCCTTAAAAGAAAAACATTCATAGAGTAATGAGCAATGCTCAATTATTTCTCACTTTTCTTCTTCATGTACAATGAAAATCCACATCCTTTATTTATAGAACAGATGCTTACATGCAAATTATAATTTTATTTCTAATTCGCAATGTCAATAACTAAAAGATGATCCAAGTTAAGATTACTTAAACTTGGGATCTATTTATGCGATAGATAATTCCAAGTTATTTATCATGCATAATTAATTTATTTACATGTGCACAATTAATAAAATAATTTGCATATGATTATTCACCAACATCACCCCATAAGATTGGCTTGGAGTTGAGGGGAAGGAAGAAGGATGTACATGTTATTCCCCTTTAAAAACAATTTCCATCAGTCCAAGCAAGGATTGAACATGTAGGAACTTGGCTTCAATAAGTGGCTTCGCGAAAATATATACGACTAAATCTTTTCTACGGCAAAGATTGTAAACCAAGAACTTGATCAGAATGGAGTTGCTATATGTAGTGCTTATGGACCTCAATGTGTTTGGTATGCCAATGCTCAACTGGATTGCATGCAAGGTGGATGGCACTATGACTATTGTACCAAAGAGTTGTAGATTGACCTTGTTGACCACTGGGATGACCCCTGATGATTATATGAAAGACTCCATGCCCAAGGATGATCCAGAGGACACTTGTACCATCTGATATCATCAGTCAATAGAGCTTTTTAACTCTACTTCTATCTTCTCATCATCTTTCTTGTCCCAAATTCCACAGCTAGCGGGGAATTTTAATAAGTGATACTAGTAATGATGAGTTTTGAGTCTATAACAAGCCTAGGATGTTGGGACTCTATCAGCAAACATGTACACCTTGGAGTGTTTTTTTTATCTGGTTGATTATCCCTTCTTGTTCAAAAAAGGATATATTTCTGGGTTTTTTCAATCACTTTTTACCCCAAAGTCGAGGTGACGGTTTGAAGGTTGAGCCCCTAATACATCTTATAGTGTCAAGAGTCCATGTATATTACCATACTAGATCACACAAAAAATTCCGTGGAATTTGGTTAGGTCTAGGTAGTCATTTTTTAATCTTTTAAATTTCCCGTGGGTCAAAAATTGCAAAATAAAATTATATTTAAATTGTAATAAGTGTAGTCTAGAGAAGTTGTATGGGGTGTGAATAATAAAAATTACACCTCTCACCCTCAATTTTCTACTATGACATGCTTTGAAGGGTTAATAATGTGTTTTGGACCCTCAAAACCCACACTTCCCAAGTTTGGTGGAAATTGTGGCTTTTAATTAGGCTAAAATTAAATAAAATAGAGAAATAAATTATTCCATGTGACAGATGACGTGGAAATGACTTGGAAATTATCCTAAGTCAAAGAGTTGGGTCAACGGACATGTGGAAGATGACTGAGCACACTGCATCATAAATATACCATTATTTCATAAAATCAAATTTCTCAAAGATAAAACAGCAGTTGCACATGTGGAAAATCGAATTTATTAAAGGAACTCATGTACTAAAGGAATATTCTACGAAATATTTAGACTGAGGATATCGTGGGGCCTTATCTCACTGTTAGCTCAAGTTGCTTCTACACTTAGCACATCACATACGAGTTTCACTTGGCCAAACTATGAGTTGCACATGGAGGAATCACACAGTTCCTGGGGACTTGCGCAGAGCTCTCTTGGGATCATCTACATATGTGGCATCACTTAGTTCAAGTTTGCATTTGTTGACTGGAGTTATCACGATACTTGGATTCACTCATGGATGAGTTTACTATGCCATATATGGAATTCGATTTTGCTCTGGTGTCTCTATTTTCTCCACATCGAACTTGACTTATCTTTCCTTGGGATTTGCTCCAAGTTTAGTTCTCACGCGCATTCTTCCTCGGGATTTGCTCCCAACTATTTATATAATGAGGCTATGTGCTCTTATATTGTATCATGTAATACGAGCTATTGTGCTTGAGGAGACTCTGCGGGATTGTATTCACTACTTGCAATATAATACAACAATCTTTGGGGTAAAGCGTGATGGTGTTCTTCTCCTTGCATGTGTGGTAAATTTTTGACTTGATGTTATGCTTCTATTTATTTCCTCATATCATTGTTTCTTTTATGTTTGTTTCAAGTTATGTTAGTATGCAACTATCTCATATTAACATAAGAATTAATTATTTGCTTTAGTAAAAAAAATCTTATAGTGGATAATAGATGTATCTCTAGGAATTCTTTCCACTGCACTTATTTAATTTCATGTCGATTTAATGATTTTTGGTAAAGTTTTGTAAATGAATCATTATTTGGTCAAGTTTTTCAAGCGTGAGGGGAAATTCTCGGAGAAATCAACCCATTCTTGAAAAATATTCAAGGAGAACGTGCATGTGTTGAACTCCAAAGTCTCATCTATATCTTATTTGTGTCTTCCAGGGATTCTTTCAAGTTTCTTAAAGTTTTTATTTCTCGCATCAAAATATCAAACTTGGGAAAAATTATTTTTACGTATTGTACTTCATTTATCAATATCTGGCTATATCAAAGAGCTAAGTCATGGCTACTCAAAGAGGAAAGTTTGCTTATACTCTTTGGCCTAGCCTCTTGTAGATTATTTTTGTAACATACTTTGTAGTTATCTTGAGCTGACATTTGGTGTTGTAGATTGTTTCTAACATGTTCTCTTGCAGCTACTTGCGGAATTCATCATCAAAAAATTACTTACAAGTTTGCATGCAGGACCTTAGGGCTCAGATTTAGTGATTACTTCCACCTTTAGGCCGAATTCATTTTGGCCATCTCTTTCTCTCTCTTAGTCCTAGCCATAGAGGAGGCTTATCTTCTCTTTTTTGTCAAAAAAAATGCATTTTGTTGAATCTTTGTGGGCCTCAAATTGCAGAAATTCTCAGTGAGGAAAGGTCTATGGTTTGATGCCAATTTGTTAAGACTTTCCTTGGATTTTAGATAAGACTTCATTGTCTTTTCCTTCTTGTAACAACTAATAAAATTTCTGATTTTGGGAGCGTGTGTTTTACCCATTGGTATCCCTATCTGTCCACCTTTTAGAGAGACTTGGTGGTTTGACTTCGTTGGTTTATTTCATTTTGCATACATATCATCTAATTGAAAAATTAACTCAACATGTATCACACTCATTCTGCATGCACTTTAATTTAATTTACTACATGTTTTAAATTCATAACAGCTTTAGATTTTTGCATGCAAGCATTTTTTACTTGATCTTATTTGGCTTGAACATAGTTCCAAGATTACTTATGCTTTACCATTAAACACATTTTATATGCATCAAGTATTTGGACAAATTTTCTCTATAAAGTAACATTTTATTTCATGTCAAACAAGTACATTTCAAGTAGAAGTTAATTCTCATTTGTTTGGTTAATTTATTTACATGCCCCAAGCATCATTAGAACTTACCTCCAACTTTAGTTGGTTGAATAAACTTTTTAGAGACCCTCTACCTCTATTGACTCCTCATTGTGAGATCCAAATATTTGGGCGAGGATGACGTATAAGGACTAGAGTTCAATTGTAACTTTTCCTTAACACTAATTAATAAAATAAACCAAGAACAACATTCCATCAAATTTGCTTTGTTTGCAAAGTTCTTAAATTTCTTGCTATTTTGATGGTTTAAAGTCTCACATGTGAATCTTATTTCAATAGGCACTACGGATGCAAGCATTGTAATCTCTTTTAATTTTGCATCAAGTTTAATTTTCTTGTACTTGGAAATTGGCTCATCTTTTGGTTTAATTGCATATTGTCATGAATGATTGATTTCACTTTCAAGTACTATTATTTTGGATTGCAAACTAAATTACATGTTGTCATCTTGGTCTAACATTTGAGTTCTTTTTTTGTATCATTTTGAGCAAGATAGTTTCATGCTTTGATTTGTAGACTTATTCATCTTAAAAGCATTTATAATATCTTGTGCTAACAATTTATTGTTTCACTTTTCAGGGTTACTTTGCTTTCCATTCGAAAGCATTTCACTTCATTTTAAGCAAATACAATTTCATTTCTTAAAGAGCAATATTTTGAAAGCATTGGTTGTTTATGTATTTCATGTTTATCTTATGTATTGATGGATATTGCTCATATCAGTTTTTGCTTATAGATCTTAAAGAAATAATCTATTGAACTCTAACAATTCTCCTAGAAACTCACATCATTTTAACTTAACCTTTCATTAGGGACCACCACCCTTAGCTAACCTAAGAGATAGCTCAAACGGAGAGAGTCGAGATTAGTTTGACAGCCTCTTCTCTGAGTTCCCTGCCACCAACCACACCTTGTGGGGTTGAAAGCTTTTCTCACTAACTTGTAGGTAGGTGTAGGCGGTAGGGTCAACATTTTTGGCACCGTTGTCAAGGACAAGCTTTCTTGTACCTAGGAAATCGACTAACCTTTTGCTTTTAGCATTTTTGAACTTTAGATTTAGATTCTTTCTCAAGTGGCGACTCCACTCAATCCAAATTTTGCGAGAGTCTCTACTAGGAGAAATTCAAGTGGTCTAGTTAGCCCCTCTCCTGATCCTGAAAGGGTTTTTAGAGAGAGGTTGAATAGACTTTCTCATAGTAGAGCTCTTGCTAGTCTTGGGCAAGAGGTTGTTTCTGATATTCATTTGCTTTTTCAAGAACAAGTAGAGCCTAGCATCATGAATAATTTTTTTGCTCCTTATGACTTCACTAACATAAATGGCTATCCTCACAATATCCTTGACAATGCCATTGAAAAGTTGCCTTCCTTTCAAGGTAACAACGCTATTAATGCTACATCACATGTGAAAAACTTTAATGTTTGTATCTTTAAATGGTGTAACAATGCTAATTATGAGGATGTGAAGATGAGACTTTTTGTTTTATCATTAGAAGAAGATGCTCTTGATTGGCTCATTGAGCAACCTGATAACTCATATAACTCTTTACAAGCCATTCTAACTGCATTTTTAGATAAGTTTGGAGAGAAGAAGGAAAATAGGCATTTGATCAACGCCATTAGCAATATGAAGAAAAATGAGAACGAAACCATGGAGGAGTTTAACAAGAGATTCAATGGATTAGTAAAAAGCATGCCTACTACTGTTAAACCTCCTGATAAATTTCTTTTATGCTCATATATGGATGCTTTTGGTGTTGACACTGCTTATGAGTTGGGGAAGAAGGAGCCTGTGAATTTAGGTGTAGCTCAAACTAAAGTCTTAAAAATGGAAAAGGCTAGAAAGCAATCAGGAAAGTCTGAACTTCCTGGTTTCACTAGAGGGCCATCGAAACCGAATGATTCCAAAGGCAAGGCCAAAGAAGAGACTACACATGATCCTATTAAGGAGTTAACCCAACTCATCAAGAGTATGGAGGAAAATCACACCAGTCAAATGAATGATATCCAAAATCGATTAGTGGCCATGGAAAGAAACCAAGGTGGGAGATTCCCAAATAGAGGAAATTATAGGTGGTAAAAGAGAGGACCTCCCAATGACCATAGGCCACCTAATCCACTTGAGTCTAAAAACTTAGTTGATGATTCCATGCCTTATTGTAGACCTTGTGATGACATACATGATGAACTCACTTGTCCTTATGCAAGAAGGATCCTAGAAGGAGATATGGTGGGAACAAGTGAGCAAAGCAATGTAGTTGAAAAAGAGCATCATTTGTCCTTGGAAAATTGGATGGGAGTTATGGAGAGTAGTCAAAAGGTAAATAAAAAGTCTCCATCCTCCTATGTATAAATAATTTTGAAGATTTGGATAGGATCACTGAGTTATATGGAGAGAAGCCTTCATCAACTCAGCTCAAGGATAAGGAAAGGGGAAAGAATAAAGAAAGAAATCATAGTAAAACTTTCACTCCACTCACAACGAAGTTGAATATTGACTTGGGAGGATGGATTAATAATGCTAAGATTTTAGTTCTTGTCACTGAAATCATGAAGATTCTCCCAAAGATATAAATTGTTGAAAGCCATTGATGCTCCCAATGGAAAAGAAATGTCTAATTTTTCTAAGGATAGATATGAGGATGCCCCTATCACTCTGCAAATTAGTGATATGTGTAGAGATAACAGAGACCACCAACCTTTTTTCATCACTATCTTGGTCAATGGAATGCTTTTACACAATTGTATGTTTGACTCTGGGGCATCATCTTGTGCCATGACCAAGAAAGTCATGAATTAGTTAAATTTGAGGATTTCTAAACCCTACCACAACATTTGTGCAATGGATTCAAATATCATTGAAGTTTGTGGTTTGATAAAAGATCTTCAAGTCCACTCGGTTGTGCATCCTGACATTATGATGACAATGGATATTGTGGTGATTGATGTCCCTGATGCTTAGGGGATGTTATTGTCTAGAAAGTGGGGAGTTGATATTGGGGATAGTTTGCAAATGGATTTAAGTTATGCTACCATCCCTAATAGTGAGGGCATCATGCTTAAATTGGATAGGAAATTAGAGGGAAAGTTTCATATAGAATATCCCAAGGAGCCTCATATTGAAATTGTGTATGAATCTGATAACTTGGGAAACTATGCTATCCTGGCTAATTGTTTTCCTCCTTTGGAGAAGGAGGTGGATGGTAAGAAAGATGGAGTTTGGCACATGAATTTTGATGGTGCTCATTCTAGGTATGGTAAGGATGTCGGAATTGTCCTTACCTCCCCTCTTGGTCACATATTCAAGTTTGTCTATAGATTGGAATTCGATGCAACCAACAATGTAGCAGAGTATGAGGCTCTATTGTTGGGTCTTGAGTTGGCAAAAGACTTGAGGATAGAGATGCTTAGTATCAAGCGGGATTCTAATCTAGTCATTCTTCAAACTAAGAATCAATTTGCATACAAGAATGATAGATTAAAGAAGTGTCAAAATGTTGTTTGGGATAATATGGAATATTTTGATGCATTAGACCTTCAAGCAATTCCTATGGAAGGAAATAAACAAGTTGATGAGTTTGATGTTGCTGCAACTACATTACAGCTTGGAGAGAACTTGATGGATGATAAAGTTAAGATGGAGATTATCTTTAGGCCATCAGTTCCTGATAATCTTGAGCATTGGCAAATCTTTAATGATGAAAGCCAAGTGATTTGTTTTTTAAATAACATGGAGGAATTTTCTGAATTTAAGGTTGGCTACAAAGAGGAAGGATGTGATTATGAGGAGCATAATGTGGTGACAAATCCCACTCTTAGGGAACGTGTAGCCTTGGAGCAAGTGTTTGACAAACATGATGCATCAAAGAGAAAAGATGATAAGAAAATTGACCCAGGGGAGTTCATTGAAGTGAATATTGGTACCCCTTATGACCTAAAGATTATTAAAATAGGCAAGGCTACCAATGAGCAAGAAAGGAAGAATTTGTAAATTTACTTCATGAATATGGAGATGTTTTGGCTTTTTCATATGATGAGTTGAAAGGTTATAGGGAAGATGTTATGGAACATATTATCCCTCTTAAGGATGAAAATATCAAACCCTTTAGGCAGAAACTTAGGAAATCAATCATAAGTTAGCCCCCTTGGTGCAAAAGGAATTGCAAAAGATGCTTTAGGTTGGTATTATTGCTCACACTAGGCATTCCACATGGTGTTCAAACTTGGTTATTGTAAGGAAGAAGAATAGATCAATCGGGCTATGTGTAGATTTTCGAAATCTTAATTTAGCTTGTAAAAAAGATAATTACCCTTTACCTAATATGGAAACATTATTGCAAAGGGTAACAGGATCTGGAACGATGTCTTTGTTAGATGGATTTTCAACCAAGTCTTGGTGAAGAAGGAGGATAGACATAAGACAACATTCACCACACCATGGGGTACTTTTGAATATTTGAGGATCCCTTTTGGATTAACAAATGCTAGAGCAATTTTTCAAAGGGCTATGGACTATGCCTTTAAGGGTCTGATTGGGAAAATTATTGAGATCTATCAAGATGATTTAACTGTTTTTTCTAAAAATGGAATTCCATATAGGCCACCTCTTGGTCACATATTCAAGTTTGTCTATAGATTGGAATTCGATGCAACCAACAATGTAGCAGAGTATGAGGCTCTATTGTTGGGTCTTGAGTTGGCAAAAGACTTGAGGATAGAGATGCTTAGTATCAAGCGGGATTCTAATCTAGTCATTCTTCAAACTAAGAATCAATTTGCATACAAGAATGATAGATTAAAGAAGTGTCGAAATGTTGTTTGGGATAATATGGAATATTTTGATGCAATAGACCTTCAAGCAATTCCTATGGAAGGAAATAAACAAGTTGATGAGTTTGATGTTGCTGCAACTACATTACAGCTTGGAGAGAACTTGATGGATGATAAAGTTAAGATGGAGATTATCTTTAGGCCATCAGTTCCTAATAATCTTGAGCATTGGCAAATCTTTAATGATGAAAGCCAAGTGATTTGTTTTTTAAATAACATGGAGGAATTTTCTGAATTTAAGGTTGGCTACAAAGAGGAAGGATGTGATTATGAGGAGCATAATGTGGTGACAAATCCCACTCTTAGGGAACGTGTAGCCTTGGAGCAAGTGTTTGACAAACATGATGCATCAAAGAGAAAAGATGATAAGAAAATTGACCCAGGGGAGTTCATTGAAGTGAATATTGGTACCCCTTATGACCTAAAGATTATTAAAATAGGCAAGGCTACCAATGAGCAAGAAAGGAAGAATTTGTAAATTTACTTCATGAATATAGAGATGTTTTGGCTTTTTCATATGATGAGTTGAAAGGTTATAGGGAAGATGTTATGGAACATATTATCCCTCTTAAGGATGAAAATGTCAAACCCTTTAGGCAGAAACTTAGGCAAATCAATCATAAGTTAGCCCCCTTGGTGCAAAAGGAATTGCAAAAGATGCTTTAGGCTGGTATTATTGCTCACACTAGGCATTCCACATGGTGTTCAAACTTGGTTATTGTAAGGAAGAAGAATAGATCAATCGGGCTATGTGTAGATTTTCGAAATCTTAATTTAGCTTGTAAAAAAGATAATTACCCTTTACCTAATATGGAAACATTATTGCAAAGGGTAACAGGATCTGGAATGATGTCTTTGTTAGATGGATTTTCAAGATACAACCAAGTCTTGGTGAAGAAGGAGGATAGACATAAGACAACATTCACCACACCATGGGGTACTTTTGAATATTTGAGTATCCCTTTTGGATTAACAAATGCTAGAGCAATTTTTCAAAGGGCTATGGACTATGCCTTTAAGGGTCTGATTGGGAAAATTATTGAGATCTATCAAGATGATTTAACTGTTTTTTCTAAAAATGGAATTTCCCATATAGGCCACCTAAGGTAAATTTTTGATAGGTGTAGAGAGTATGGAATATCCTTAAATCCTGCTAAATCTATTTTTGGAGTGACTGAAGGGGAGTTGCTTGATCAACATCATTTCAAAGGATGGGATCAAGATTGACCCTGAAAGGGTTGAGGCTAGTCAAAAGATTCCCTTGCCTCATAATATTAAAACCCTTCAATCCTTCTTAGGAAAGATTAATTTTCTTAGAAGGTTCATTCCAAATTATGCTAAGATCGTCAAACCCATCCAAACCCTCTTAAAGAAAGATGTTAAGTTTGTTTGGGGAAATGAGGGTAGAAAAGGTTTTCAGGAAAGAAAGGATTCTATTGTCAAAGCACCTGTTCTAGTGAGCCCTGATTATTCAAAAGAGTTTTTTATTTTCTCTTTTGCATCTTGGGGTGTTGCTTCAAAACAATAATGAAGGGCATGAGCAGCCTATTGCTTTTATGAGTAGGCCCCTTCAAGGATCTGAGTTGAAGTATAGCACCATGGAGAAGCAAGCTTATGCTTTAGTCAAGTCTCTTAAACAGTTCAGATTTTATGTGGGGTATTCTAGGGTAATTGCATTTGTTCCCCACTCTGCTACAAAGGATATTTTAGTCCAAGCGGATTGCTTAGGAACTCGAGCTAGGTGGGTCTCGAAGATTCAAGAGTATGATTTGGATATTAGACCTACCAAGCTTGTGAAAGGCCAGGGATTGGCCAAAATCCTGACTAAAGGGAATGAGAAAGCGATAGGAATGATTTGTCAAAATGATTTGGAATTAACTTCATCAGAACTTCAAAGATTGGGTCAACTTGAATGGTATAAAGACATTATTTATTATTTGCAAAATTTGTCATGTCCTAACCATTTAGTTGGCCATAAGAGGAGCATTAAGGCTTAGAGCAACTATGTATTGCATTATGAAGGATGGTTTGGGTTGGAGACATCCAAAGGGGGCAATACTTAGGTGTGTTGATGAAGTTGAAGCCTTTCTATCTGAGTTTCATTCAAGATTTTGTGGAGGGCATTACGCAGCTAAGACTACTACCCACAAAATCTTGAGATATGGTTATTTTTGGCCTTCTATTTTTGCTGATGTAGACAAGTATGTTAGAGGTTGCAAAGCTTGTCAACTATTCATTGGGAAGCAGAAGTTAGCTTCTTTGCCTCTTCAGCATGTGGTCGTGGAGGCTCCCTTTCAACATTGGGGGCTAGATTTTATAGGGAAATTTAATGAAAATTCAAGTAATGGCTACTCATAGATTATAACTGCCACTGATTATTTTACTAAATGGGTAGAGGCCATCCCTACAAAACACGCCACCAACAAAGTAGTGATAGATTTTCTTGAAGATAAGATTATCACTCGTTTTGGTGTCCCTTCCAAGATTACTATCGACAATGCCAAAGCTTTTAGCTCTACTGAGTTCTCATCGTTTTGCTTTAACTATTGCATTGTTTTATCCCATTCATCAAACTACTATCCTCAAGGTAATGGCTAAGCAGAGTCTAGTAATAAGAATTTGATAACTATAATCAAGAAGATAGTAGGGGATAACAAATGGGCATGGGATAGTAAAATTAAATATGCTTTGTGGGCTGATTGGATAACAAAGAAGAGTTCCACTGGGAAGAGTCCCTTTGAATTAGTTTATGGCTTGAATGTTACCCTTCATGTGCATTTGAGGCTACCAACTTACCAATTGCTACAAAGTTTTACATCTGATAAAGATATTGTGCAATGTAGGATTGACCAAATTGTAGAATTGGATGAAACCAAAAGAAGAGCCTTTGAGCATTGTTGTAAAAATCAATCTAAGGTAAAAAGAAATTTTGACAAATCATATAGGAATAGGAATGTTTTCTAACAATGATATGGTTTTGCTATGGGATCGCAGGAATGAAAAGTCAGGTAATTATGGTAAGTTTAGTAGTTTGTGGCTTGGACCATACATTATCAGGGAAGCAATTGGACATAATCCTTACCATTAGAGCACTTTGGATGGAGAACCACTCGAGTTACCTATGAACGACCAACTGCTCAAATTGTTCTACAAAGGAAATATCTGATGCCATGGGGCATCTTTTTGTCTCATATTTCTAACCGTATCCCTTGTCATTTTTGTTTAATTAGTTTTATTTCATGAATAAATTGTCATTTATGCTCTTAGAATAAATTTCCATGTATTCACTTCTGTACGTTATTTCATTTGATGATACTTTGCATGGATACTACTGATATATGTCTTTTGTCGGTGTATGCCGATTCTAGGTTCTTGCACACTATCACTTCAAATCTAGCATGCATCCCCATATGGAACCAAATGTTCACCACTGGAATGACACCTGATGATTATATGAAAGACTCCATGCCCAAGGATGATCTAGAGGACACTTGCACCATCACATATCATCAGTCAACACAGTTTTTTAACTCTACTTCTATCTTCTCATTATCTTTCTTGTACCCAAATTCCACACCCTACGGGGAATTGTAACAAGTGATACTAGTAATGATGAGTTTTGATTTTGTAACAAGCCTAGGATGTGGGACTCGATCTACAAATGAGTACACCTTGGAGTGTTTTTTTATCTAGTTGATTATCCCTTCTTTTTCAGAGGTGGATAATTTTATGGGTTTTTTCACTCACTTTTTACCTCGAAGCCGGGCTGACGGTTTGAAGGTTGAGCCCCTAACACATCTTAGGGTCTAGAGTCAATGTATATTACCATACTAGATCACAAAAAAAATCGTGGAATTTAGTTAGTTCTACGTAGTCATTTTTTTATCTTTTAGATTTCTCACGGGTCAAAAATTGCAAATAAAATTGCATTTAAATTGTAATAAGTGTAGTCTAGAGAAGTTGTGTGGGGTATGAGTAATAAAAATTACATCTCTCACCCTCAATTTTCTACTCTAACACACTTTGAGGTGTTAATAATGTGTTTTGGACCCTCAAAACCCACATTTCCTAAGTTTGGTGGAAATTGTGGCTTTTAATTAGACTAGAATTAAATAAAATAAAGAGAAATAAATTATTCCGTGTGACAGAATGACGTAGAAATGACTTGGAAATTATCCTAAGTCAAAAAGTTGAGTCAACGGACATGTGGAAGATGACTAAGCACACTGCATCATAAATATACCATTATTTCATAAAATCAAATTTCCCAGAGATAAAACAGCAGTTGCACATGTGGAAAATCAAATTTATTAGAGGAACTCATGCACTGAAAGAATATTCTACAGAATATTTAGATTGAGGATTTCGTGGGGCCTTATCTCACTGTTAGCTCGAGTTGCTTCTACACTTAGCACTTCACATAAGAGTTTCATTTGGCTAGACTACGAGTTGCACATGGAGGAATCACGCAGTTCCTGGGGACCTACGCAAAGCTATCTTGGAATCATCTACATATGTGGCATCACTTAGTTCAAGTTTGCATTTGTTGACTGGAGTTATCACGGTACTTGGATTCACTCATGGATGAGTTTACTATGCCATATATGGAATTCGATTTTACTATTCCAATTTGTTAAGACTTTCCTTGGATTTTAGAGCAGACTTCATTGCATTTTCCTTCTTGTAACAACTAATAAAATTTCTGATTTTTGGAGCGTTGGTTTTACCCATTGGTATCTCTATCTCTCCACCTTTTGGAGAGGCTTGGCGGTTTGACTTTGTTGGTTTATTTCATTTTGCATGCATATCATCTAATTGAGAAATTAACTCAACATGTATCACACTCATTTTGCATGCACTTTAATTTAATTTACTACATGTTTTAAATCCATAACAACTTCAGATTTTTTGCACGCAAACAGTTTTTACTTGATCTTATTTGGCTTGAATATAGTTCCAAGTTTACTTATGCTTCACCATTAAACACATTTTACATGCATCAAGTATTTGGACAAATTTTATCCATAAAGTAACATTTTATTTCATGTTAAACAAGTACATTTCAAATAGAGGTTAGTTCTTATTTGTTTGGTTAATTTATTTACATGCCCCAGGCATCATTAAAACTTACCTCCAACTTTAGCTGGTTGAATAAACATTTTAGGGACCCTCTATCTCTATTGACTCCTCATTGTGAGATCCAAATATTTGGGCGAGGATGAGGTATGAGGACTAGAGTTCAATTGTAACCTTTCCTTATCACTAATTAATAAAATAAACCAATAACAATATTCCATCACATTTGCTTTGTTTGCAAAGTTCTTAAATTTCTTGCTATCTTGATGGTTTAAAATCTCACATGCAAATCTTATTTCAAGAGGCACTTTGGATGCGAGCATTGTAATCTCTTTTAATTTTGCAACAAGTTTAATTTTCTTGTACTTGGAAATTGGCTCATCTTTTGGTTTAATTGCATATTGTCATGAATGGTTGATTTCACTTTCAAGTACTATTATTTTGGGTTGCAAACTAAATTGCATGTTGTCATCTTGGTCTAACATTTGAGTTCTTTTTTTTGTATCATTTTGAGCAAGATAGTTTCCATGCTTTGATTTGTAGACTTATTCATCTTAAAAGCATTTATAATATCTTGTGCTAACAATTTATTGTTTCACTTTTCAAGGTTACTTTGGCTTTCCATTTGAAAGCATTTCACTTCATTTTAAGCAAATACAATTTCATTTCTTAAAGAGCGATACTTTGAAGGCACTGGTTGTTTATGTATTTCATGTTTATCTTATGTATTGATGGATATTGCTCATATAAGTTTTTGCTTATAAATCTTAAAGAAATAATCTATTTAACTACAATTCTCCTAGAAACTCACATCATTTTAACTTAACTTTTCATTAGGGACCACCCCCTTAGCTAACCTAGGAGATAGCTCAAACGAAGAGAGTCGGGATTAGTTTGACAACCCCTTCTCTGAGTTCCCTACCACCAACCACACCTTGTGGGGTTGAAGACTTTTCTCACTAACTTATAGGTAGGTGTGGGCGGCAGGGTCAACAAACCCTAAGCAAAACCAAACTCTGTGAACAATTGTCAAATCCAAAAACTTTCTTGACCAACATTATCGATCCCTAAGTATTATATGTCTATAGAAGAAAGAGCAATTGCATACCACTTTTTGCTACATCAGGTGAGAAGACTAGAACCAAGGTTGAATCCGTTACCAGAAGTAGACTTTCAATCATCAACATCACCTACTCAATCTGAACTTGTAAAGCACACTAAAGAAGAGGAGCCCCCTAAAGTATACTCAATGCTAAACTAACAAGTACACTTAATATAGTGAAGGATACACTCCAATGCTTCCCAATGACTCTCGTGAGGACCTTGCATAAAGCAGGACACTAAAACAATAGCAAAGGAGAGGTCTAGCTCGATATGGATCAGGTAGAAAAATATTCCTACACAAAGTAGGATCAACTTGACAAGTTGAACACTCGACAAAAAGTTAAACACCTGACTAATAAAGAGTGGGGTAAACTTGCATTCTTCTATGTGAAATTGGTGAAGAATGTTGAGAGCACTCTTATGCTAAGAGACAACAATCCTCTTGTCTGATTGTTGGAATTTAAGACCGAGGAAATAATGAAGAGGCCTAAGTCAAACATCTCAAACTATTTCCCTAAGACTAGAATCCAACTTATTGATATGATAGTAATTACTCCCAGTAATAATTAAGTCGTCAACACAAAGAACAAGGATGAAGAGTGCACCATTTACATGTTTGATGTAGACAATGGGATCAAATAGGCACCTAAAGAAATCAAAACCAAGAAAGAATTTTTCCATCTTTTCATACCAAGCCTGTGGAGCTTGCTTTAAACCATAAAGTGACTCAAAAGGAGGTAAACAAGGGAGAAGTCATCCTGAGTAAAGCCTGGAGGTTGTTCCACGTAGATTCCTTCACTCGAGTCCCCATGTAAAAAGGCGCTTTTGACATCCATTCGATGTACTTCACAACCTTGAAAAGTAGTAAGTGAAAGAACCAGTCTAACTAAATCCATCTTTGCAACAGAGACAAAAGTTTATGAGTAATCAGTACCTTCAACTTGCAAGAAACCTTTGGCAACAAGGAGATCTTTAAACTAATCCACACTTCCAACGGTGGAAATCTTGATTTTGTAGACCCACTTGCAACAAGCAATCTTGCTAGCTTCAAGAAGAGGAACAATATCACAAGTGTCATTTTTCAATAAAGAGTTCATTTCTTATTGCATAGTTGTTTCCCATTCAAGTAGACCACTTGTTTCTTCATAAGTTTGAGGATCTTCCATCTCAATGTGCTATGCCATAAGAATTGAACCAACTATATGGAATTAAGAGCATGTCCTAAGAGAATCTATCAAATAACCAACTAAAGTACCAACAATTACCCTTGTCCATTTCAAAAGTGGAGTAGTTGGAGGTGCAAAATCTACAGACTAAACTGTAGTAGGGGCTGAAGGTGCAAGATCAACAAACTAAAACATTGGACTAGTAGTTTCCCTTAAAGCCCAGTAATTGATTTGCAATTCTCCAAGCATGCAATCAGAGATATAATTTAAATTGTTGTTCTAGAACTTAAATTACAAATACACTGAGTTTTCCAACCATAGCATGCATAGTGAAAATAAGTATAGCTAAAGGCAAACGCATTCAACACATAAGACACCAAAGATACCCAGGAAATCCCAACTCCAAGGAAAACCTGCAAGCTGTGTGTATTTTTCTATTAGCTTGACAAAATAATAATCTTCAGAAATTAATTCTGTGGAAAAAGTCCCAATAAAAACGCGATAACATTGAGAACTCACGATTTTTTCAACTCATCGATTTTATTGGCCGAGTTTTTCACAATGTTTTCAAAAATGAAAAACTCGAGATAAAATCAAGAGTTTATCCAAAAATGTGTGAGTGAGGTGCCGAGTGTGTATAAGTTAGGAAAAGGCCGATTGTTCCACTCATTTTGAACTCTAACCTTTGTGATTCATGCATGTGGAGAGAGGAGGTGTTTGTCATTACTGAAGAGGAGGAGTTTTACCCGATTGTGGGTGAGACAACTTCAGAAAACCCCTGACGTGGAAGCCATCTCATTGGACCATATTGAGTCTTGACACCATTGTTGCATGGAGGGTTGAGATTGAGAGGCCTATCATGGACTCGGTCCCTAATTAGTTAGTGGTGGATCGGGAGGAGGTAGCAGTTGCTGGGGAGGGAAAGGTCAAGGAGGAGGAGGTGACACCATCTAGGATGAGCAGCAGCAAAGGACAGAGGCAACCTCCTAATTTTACTTCTAGAAGATGACAGAGTCCATTTGTAGCCCCAGATGCAGGGCCTTCTTCCTCTAGAGGAAAAGGCAAAGCCATTCCCTATTCTCGTAAAAGGGGCAGAGGAACTCAGTGACTGATTAGTTTATGGCATGTAGATGACTCATGATGATGAATCATGATATACATTTATTATAATTTTTGTTGATATTTTGACTCTTGAGGCTGAGTCAGGACTTGATTCACTATTGATATGTGATGTAGCATTAGACTTCTTATACATCTTATATATTAGCTTTCTTTGCATATTTATGTGGCAATGCATTTATCTGATGTTGTGGATACTTTAGATGGTAAAAAAAAATGAATATTTTTGTACTTTTTTAATTTTGTCAATTTTTTGCCGATTTTTTCAAAAACCTCCCCACTTTAACGACTTTTTCAATTTCCGAGCCCTTTAAGATTTATCCTTGAAGTCGAATTTTTCCACTTTGGAAATTAATACAACAAGGGAACACTTCCCTTCTACATCAAAACCCTCTAAACAATTGAACCAAGCAAAATCAAAACACCCCCTGTGCACTTATGCTATTGTGCAGCCACGCAGTACATCGTCTCTCTCTGCACACTAGCTCGGTGTGTCGCCGCACTAATTCTAGGCTGAGATAAGGATGTTCAACCTTGCCCTTCTCTCTCTCTTGGTCATGGATCTTCCTTGCTGACTGTTGAAACCCTAACTTCCTCTTGCTGAGCTAGCACACACACTCTATGCCCTTCGAACTGGCCACTTTTGTGCCCTATTCCCTCTTATAATTAAATCTGGGCCCCACCATCACTCTCAATGGCTGAAGATTAAATCTTGATGAAGGGCTGAGATCTAATTATATGTTGACTTTGACCTTTTTAATTTTTCCTAAGTTCAGCATTAGGAAGCAGTTAATTAAATAAATAATCTGCTAAGTGGTTGTATTATGGGTCCCTTTGCTAACCTTGGCACCAAGGCAAGTAGAACCGTTGCTTCTCTGCTCCAATCAACACTCCCTCTTAGAGAGGAAAGTGTTCTACATTACACCCAACCTGTCTCTGAGGTAAACAAATCTACCTCTTGGCAAAGCCTTGGTCATGATGTATGTTGTTTGCTCCTCTGTTGGTATGTACTGGAGTCTAATTGTACCTCGTTGAACAATGTCCCCGATGTGATGATAGTGTATCCCAATGTGCTTTGAGTGATCATGAAACACTAGATTCTCATAGAGCTTGATGCAGCTCTGATTGTCATAATGGATCACAGTGGCCTGTAGCTCATGTCCAAACAAGCCCACAAGCAGCTTCCTTAACCAGATGGCTTCGCATGTTGTCAAACTAGCAGCCATGTACTATGCCTCTGTTGAGCTCAATGCAATTGATCTCTGCTTCCAACTAAACAAAGGAAACAATTGTTGATCCAACACTGAAGGTGCAACCCGATGTGCTTTTCTTGTCTGTGGAACTCCTTGCCCAATCTGCATCAGTGAAGCCCTCAAGCTTCACCCTATCAACTTGTCTATACTATAATCCATACTCTACTATCCCCATGAGATACCTCAATACATGCTTGGTAGCAACCCAATGCACCCTGGTGGGTTCGACCATGCACTGGCTCAAAGAGTTAACTGCAAAACACATTTGGTTGTGTATTCACCAAATAGATTAGTGACCCAATCAACTGCCAGTAAAGCATGGGGTCTACTTGCTCCGATCTAGATGCATCCAACTTCTTCCAGTTTGTGACTAGAGGCGTGGTCATGGGCCTGCAATCCTGCATGTGAAATTTTCTCAAACACTTTAGGGCATACTTGCGTTGCCCAAAGAAGATCTCCCCATCTCCCTACCAAACCTCCAATCCAAGGAATTAGTGCATCAACCCCATATCCTTCATCTCAAACTCGCTTGCAAGATCTCTCTTGCACTCTTGGATGAGCTTATCTACGTCTTTCAAGATCAAATCCTCCACGTATACAACATTATTATAAGCAGGTCAGCTCCAACAACAATTTAGTAGAGGTCGGGGTCCACTTCATTCTTAGAGAAGCCCAATCCCTGAAGGTAATTGTCAATACAAGCATACCATGCTTGCGGAGTATGTTTGAGCCCATACAAGGCTCTCTTGAGTCTACATGCGTGAGTCTCCCTGTCACCTATCTCAAACCCCTTTGTCTACTCAATATAAGTCTCCACCTCAACAACTCCATTGAGGAACATTGTTTTAATGTCCATCTGGTGGATTTTCCACCCCATTTGAGTTGCAAAGGCTATAATAGTCCTGACAGACGAATATCTTGCCACCGGGGCAATTGTGTCGTCATAGTTGATGCCCTCTACCTGTGAGAACCCCTTAGCCACAAATCTTCCCTTTTATTTCTCGACGCTCCCATCAACCCCATGCTTGATCCTGTAGACCCAGCGAGAGCCCACAACATATTTTCTTTTAAGCCTCAATACCACCTCCCAGACATCATTTTTCATGATGGATGCATACTCCTCCACCATGGCATCTCTCCACACCTGTTGAGTGGTTGTCTCATGGTCGTTGGAAGGCTCAACATCCAATAACTCTGTCATGAGTGCCATATACCCTATATACATATGTGGTCGTCTACTTTGTCTAACTGATGTACTAGGAGCACCAACTCGCTCTTGTGCCTCTTAGATGAACTGCTTTGCCCATCTCACTTTCCTTCTCCCTGTGTTGGGAGTCATGCCTAAGTGGGCTCCACTCTCTCTTCCATCTGCGTGTCCCCCTCATTCACAAGCTGCCCGGTCTACCCATCAATGTGTACAGCTGTAGTTTGAGGTGTTGGCTGAGCTCCCTGCTTGGGAGCCTGTTGCTCCTCCTCTTGCACTGTATCTGTCAGGCCAGGGTAACTCCAGGCTTAATGAGCGAGAGAAAACTGATATCTTATTCATTAGGTAATCTACATATATATATACAAATAAAACGGATCAGTTCATCTTCTGGATGACTGTCCGGTTCACCCATCCGTTTCGGATTAGGTGTCAACATTCCCCCCTTAATCTGAAGGGATGTCGGTGAGTCCAAGCATCG
>APFE031178113.1:0-14106 GCA_000404065.3 Pinus taeda | reverse complement strand
GTCTATGGCGTAGAATCTGTGATGCCTATGGAATATATCATGCCTAGTCTACGCATAACAACTTTCACAGGTATGGCAGATCGCGAATCCTGGGAAGAATGGCTCGTAAAGATGATGGAGCTTGAAGAAGACAAATTCTTGGCTAGATTCCATTAACAAGTACAAAAGGAGCATGAAAAATCATGGCATGATTGAAAAATCAAGTTGCACAAGTTCAAGGTAAGCGATTTGGTCTTATTGTATGATATCAAGTTCACTAAATTTCCAAGGAAATATCAGATGCACTGGTTTGGGCCATATATTATCAAGGAGATTACAAACGAAGGCATAATTCAGCTCGTGAAGCTAAATGGAGAAACTTTTCCGAGAAGGGTGAATGGCAGCCGATTGAATCCATATTCGGGAGACCCATGCAATGACTATGTGGTGGTACGACAGGCTTAATGCTCTAGACAGTTTTAAGGGAGCACGAGACTATAAACTACACTGCCAGGGTTGGAGGACTACGTGGCAAATTAGTTGTGTAGAAACTAATAACTACTCCGCAGGAGGAAACAAACCTGTAGAAGCTGAATATAGAAGCCAGGGAGGTTGCAGAAGCAGTACGAGGAAGTCAGCGCAATGACATGCTCTATTGCTCCAACGCAATGCCTAGCCAAGTTGCAGGAAGGGAATGAGTTCCTCTCGCAGGTTGAGGAAGCACAGAAGAAGGAGGACTTGCTTAAGGCTAGATTGGGGCCCTGGTTAGACAAATCCTACCAGGTCATGAACAAAATTTAGGAGAAGTTGATGGGCTTGTAGCAAGCACAACAAACAATCAAGTTGGTCATGGAAGGACCAGCTATAGCACAACTCGTCGAAGAGGATAAGCAGGCAACTATGTAGAGGGTTTCCGAGGTTGCAGTTGTACAGGTGGAGCTAGAGGATCTTCGTAACAAGATCACTGCACCAATCGAGTGACTCAAAGGCAAGTCACGACCTTTGTGTTGGGGTCCCCTGGGTCAATTTTGGGCTCAAAACCCAAGTTTTGATGTAAATTTTGGTAAAAAGATGTAAAATATTTGCAATTTGTGGACACAGAGTGTGTAGATAGTTAGAAGTCAAAAGGGGGTTTTAAACCCTTGTTTATGTAAATACGAATTGGCTTTGAGATCCATCCATGATCCGCGTACCATGGGATTGTGTGTAAAAAACTATAAATAGATCTCCCTTAGAGAGTCTAAGGGAGGGAGAGATGGGTGCAATGGGTCAATATATGATAGCGCAAAAGTGAGTCGTAGAGAAGGGAAAAGGCTCCGCAGCTAAGTGCACAGAGGCCTAGAGAAGAGTCTGTTGATGACTGCGCGGACCCCTGTAGCTGAGTACGTAGGATAGTTTTGAGTCTGTAACATCATATTGAATATCAATAAAGAATACTGTTGGAGAAATTCATGTGTTTATCTATTTTATTTTGTTATTTATGTTTACAATATATGTTGTGATGGAATAAATGTCTTTATGAAATATTGATGTATTGATGCGCAACTTTATTGGATAAGTATTTTAACTGATCATAATGCATGTCAAGTATTTACGCGAGGATTATAATATGTTTTCTTATGTTTATTAAGATCTTAAATAGATCTATGTGAAATCAAATATAGGGTTGCTTTATGGTGCGCGTAAGTGGGAGATTCGTCTATTAGGGGTATGCAAAATCTTATCATAGACCTTCGCAAAGGTCTAAGTTCTGTTTAAGTGAAGTTGTCATACCAAGCCTTAGGGGCTTATAGGTCTGTGCAAAGGCACATATAGGGTGATAAAAGCTGATCTTTGAATGTGGAAGCTTGGTTCCAACATCCCCCCATATTTCTTCGAGTGAGAATTTATCCTATGATATGTGGGTTGATGCCAAAAGGGCCAATAGTGTAGGGTTTTGTTTGGTGCAATTACCTCTGAACTTCGGTCAGGATCCTCTAAGCCAACAATGGCCTTGAGGAAGACAAAGTGTCAAGTACTCATGTGTTCTTGGTCATATGACAAATAATCAAGAAAAGATATATGGGATTTTTGTTGCTTGGATATATTCTCCTCCGGAAAATTATGTATTCCTATTGCAAAGGAGAATATGATTGGAAAATTATGATGAATTAGCTCTACAATGCCTTATTTATTTCTTGAAAACCAAGTGAAATATTATACAATATAGATACTATTTTTTATTTTAAAAAAATAAAATTAAAGATGAGACTCTCCACACCTCAAGGGGGGAGCATATTCACAAAACGATTCTCTCTTACACCTTCAAGGTAGGGGGAGTAAATTAATAATGTAAAATTGGTTAAAAATAAATCACAACCACCACATTGTTTGAATCAAATTGGCTAGTGGTCATCCTAACCACTACATTGTTTAAATCAAATTGATTATTTCTCATAAAAAACCGCCACATTGTTAAAGTGAAAATGGTTAGTGGTCAACCAACAAAGCCACCACATAAAGAACCCAAATTACTTCATCATCCTAAATAATCTTAATCTTTGGTTTAGAATTAAATAGGCATTGTTCCTAATATGACTTAGATTTTATTATTGACATTTTTAAGAGATCCTTTAGTAGAGATATTTAATGCTTCTCCTCATCCTGTTTCCTTTGAGGTGATAGTTATACCTCCTACTTTTACTATTTTTGTTGAACAGTCTCACTTTATGGGGACGATAACCAGGGGGTAATATAAGAGAAGGAAGTTTCTCTTATTTGTCCCATATTGGTTAAGGAATTTTTTTTTATCCATTTACCCTTATAAATGACTACTCATTTTTAGTAATATGTGATCTCCCCTTAATTAGATAATGTCAAGTGGACCCTTACTATGTTCAATGTTGCCTAGTTGATTATGGGTTGTACCTAGTTCTTATACGTACCATTAGAGTTGAAACACTCTCATTCATATGGGTGAAGGATGTCTTAGGAACCAAACTAAATGGTTTCCAAGACTAGAGGAGGGGATAAATTATTTCATATTCAAAATGTAGAACACGACTGCTCATGAAGCTTTAATCAAAATCACAAGACACAAACCTACTCTATTGCTCTACATGTTGAAGAATGGAGGGCAATGGTGTTTATTAATATTCTTCACACTTGATAACAATTTGTGATTCACTTTGAAAATTTATCTTCTTCTTATCATTAATGTGTTTGTTTCATCAAACTGCTACAAAAACAAAATAACAAGAACACAAAGTCTGGCTCTGTGCCAGGGACAAAACCTCTCTACTATTGAGAGGAAAACCCTTTGTAAGTTTTCTCTTATTGAATATAATTATTTTAACAACTGCCAAACCCTAGACTCTTGACTAGGATATCCTCCAAGCATAAGTCAAATCCTTTCTCTTTCTGCACTATAACTTCCCTCACATGGACCTCTTTCTTCCGGCACTTACCTCCTCGACACTTTTTCCCTAGAAAATTAGAGCTTCTTTACTTTTCTTTAGAGAGAACCTTCTTGATGAGCCTAGGTATTGCAACAATAATGCTGCACCTCCCAGGGATACCAAATTTACTTATCAACCTAGGCTTTATACAAACTTGGAGGTGACAGTGCTATATGCACAAGTAGAAGTGAAGGTCCTGCCTGTTGTCACTATTTGTCAAAAGAAGCTTAATTATTTAATGGAATGGGAGAAAGCTTATTCTAAAAGAGAGCTACTCTACTGCAGTAATGAAGAAAACAACATAAAATGCTAAACTTACACCATAACCTACTAACCAATTAAACAATTATGCTAAGCAGAATTGAAAGATCAACACTAACCTAATGCTAATTATCTAAGTTGTGGAAGTAAAGAGCATCGAAAATAGACTAAGGCGTAACAAAGAAACTTAGGCTAAATCGGGTTTCAAGCGGAAAAAGCACTCGAAGGTTGAAATCGGTCAAAGGAGGATGTGAGGGAGAAAAAGTGCATAAGAACCATTGGATTAGTCGAGTGAAAGGCAAATGAATGGTGGATATTGGATCGCAGGAGGTTACGTGGATAGATGGGTGAACAGTGTTAACTGACAGGATGAATGGTGGAGATTATATCGTGGTGGTTGAGTGAATAGAAGAATGAACAGGTTTAACCGGAGATGGACGACTAAGATTATATCATGGAGGCCTAAGTCAAGAGATGGACGACCATGATTAATCAGCATATGGACGGTGGAGATTAGATCACAAGCAAAAGAAACATGCGGAAATGACGGAGCGGGTTTAGAGGGCGGTAAGTTATTTATCGTGCGCCCTCAAAGCTATAAGTGGTTTTCTAAAATTTTGCGCGATTAGCCTAACTGGGCAACATGTAGCATAGAGAAACCACTCCCATTGCATGCCCTTGGGTGGATAACAATCATACAAAAATCCATGCGATATCGCGCGATAACTGTTGGATCAGGTAGGGCTGATCAATGGTGGAGATCAGCCAAGCTAATTGGCGATCAGGTGAAGCGACAACCATTGGATCAGGAGAGGCAAATCGACAATGGGGACTTAAAGTTCATGAAGTGAGTGGTGTACTCCATGCAAGGCATCAGTTGGATAAAATAGTGAATTAGATGGTGATCGTGAAGGTTTGTTGGTGATCGGACAGTGATGAAGCGATGGATGAGCAACGTGCTGGCAATGGTTTCAAATGAAAATGACAGAGAGAACCATTGATGGTGAACCAGTAACTGTGTCAAACTATGAACTACATAGCCCATGTGAGAACCAGAGACTGTGTTTTTGGGGTTGCTGGAGGGTCCCTTCCTCAATTCATGGTCCCAAAGGGAGGAGATGAGGCCGAGACACTTGCACACAACATGATAGTGATCTTTTTCTTTTAAATAACTTGCAAACTGAAAGAAAGCATAAATGAAAGCAAACTGAATCACAATGCAGATGAACAAAACTAGAATTCTACTTCAGAAAATAAACAATAAAAACCATGAATCTATTTAAGCAAATGAACAAGTAAACCAAAAAGCTATTTAAGCAGGTAAACAGAATGAGGAAGCTACTTAAACAAATGAACAGAACAAAACTCTATGCTAGCATAAATGTATAGTAAAGAGGGGTTGTGGCTACTTGGGTCGAGCCCTAACCCAAGAGCTTCAGCCCTCGAAGTTAACTCGGAGTTGGCTTACATAGAACTCATTCTTATTGTAGAAACCATGGATTACAAAGAAAACTATCACAAGTCTTTACAACTTAGAAATAAAACAGAGTTTTACAATAGAATTCTAAATCCTAATGAGGTCCTAAGCCTCTTTATTTATACATCTGAAGTCTCTAATGACTTCCCTCTCATTAGGGAGGCTTAGCTCCCAACTTAAGATAAATTGTTTTATGTCCTTTTCACATGCTTGGCTATCTTTTAGTCTTCAAAGTGATGGTTATGTGCACTCCAAGCTGATGGTGGAATATTTGAATGGAGGGGTAGTAAATGAGGAGGATTTACCTCCTATAGTTACTCTCCCTTGTCCCATTTGAGTCTTTTCCAAGGTATTTTCCATAGTTCTTTGCTTTTATCCTTTATACCTGCATTTTTCCTTGCTTTTACCCCTTTATTCCTGCATTACATGCACATTAGACCACAAAGCCAAATATCCAACTCTAACTCATTTCATAAAAAAAATATAATCAAAATTATGCAATAGAATAGTTGGTTTGACAAAGCTAGGAGGTGAATTAAGGCCAATTAAGGGCCATATAATTTCTCAATGATGAGGCTTATCATGACCCTCCTACTGAAAGTTTTTCTTATCCTCTGAGCAACCTAGTCAATGTCCATGTCCTTCATGGCTCCGGTAGCCTCTCTAACATCCCATGCTTCTGTTGTGGTCTCTTCTTCTTGTTGATAGAAGCCTACTTTCCTTTCTACTTCTTCCCATTGCCTCTTTTCCTCTTCTTCTTTTCTCCCTTCTAGCATACCTAGGAGTGGTGGTGGACTGATTTTTAGGCCGTTAAATTGACCTTCAACCTTTGCATTGATTGCTTATACATAGGTGTCCTATTAAGTGCCTCTCTCAACCTTTGAGGGGAGTGATATTATCTGATCTTCAAGCTGTGTGGCAATGTGTTCCATTTCCTTTAGCAGACATGTGTATTATCATACGTTAGTAGCCTAAACATATTTTCAAAATGTGAAATTTCTTGCTCATCGTTCATCCATGATGCCAATACCATTAATTGCAAATCTTCTAGCTCTGCATTAGGATCCTGAATATTCATGTATGTGAGGGCCATATTGTGCAAGAAAAACTTAGCCATTTTTGCTATATCCTCTAGTGCACTTTGATCACAAAGATCAATAATCTGTCTGCAGTCCTGAAATGGCATGGTGCCCCTTTGTGCTAGTGTTTTAATATGAAATCGCAGCCATTGTTCTATGGGGTAAGGAGTATAGGATTTAGCTGGCATTCTACATAGTATGGCCTCCAATGAGAGGCTGGCCATACACGCTAGCTAGTTTTCCTTTTCCTATAGCTATCCTCTCTGTTTTTCTTGTCTTCTTCCTTTCATTGTTCTTTCTCATCTCCATTAGTTTCTTCTTTTGTTTTAGCATCATCCTCCTTGTGTTTCAGCATGTTCCTCTGTATTAGTTTCTTCTTTATTCATCTCATCCCATCTACCTCTGTATCTTCTTCTTGTTTTTCCTCCTCCTCAATGACAGAAGGACTAACATCATAGATGATGGTTTCGATGTCAGACTCTACTGGTGAGTCTCTAATGACTGGCCATTTTATAGGGATCCTATGGTTTCAGAGGGCATCCTCAATGAGGATCCTGATCAACCTATGGTGAACTAACTGTTGGGAATTTCCTTCCTTTACTTTGCTGCTGGAGTCTCTGAGTGATTTCATCAAGAAATGGGGTATGCTGAGTCTTTGGTGTGCTGGTGTTTCTACCCCAAATCTTAGTTCTTCGAGCATTCTCAAATGGTTTCCATAACAATATTGTATCTATGGACTCTTGCATTCTCTTTTGCCTTATTAAAGAATTTCATTTTTTCCACCTTTTCGCTTATAAACCAACTACCTCTTAAACTTTACAACTTTTGATCAAATGATGCATATGAATGAGTGAGTGGGATACTTACCTATGGTCTTGATGCCACACTGCAATTGTCAAAGATCAGAGGCGTTGTTGATGTTCAGTCTTCTTCCTCCTCTACTGCATGTTGATGGTTTATTAGCTTTTGCAGGTGTCTATGTTTGAAGATTTGATGTTGTTTCTACTGCTGTGGAGCTCTTCGATCTGATGTTGTTGCTGCTATGGAGCTATTGGATTTGATGTTGCTACTGTTGTGTAGCTCTTAGATTACCACTTGGAAATGTTTTGTGTATCCCTTATAATTTCTTGATCATGTTGTTGGTTGGTGTTGTGAGGATGTTGTAATGAATGGACAGAGGGAGTAGGAGTGTATGTGGATGCAGGATGACGGTAATGGTTGAGGCGATTCTGTTAGAAAACACCATCTTCACCTGAATTGAAGAAATGAAGTGAAAAACAATAGAATTGATGGAGGGATGCATGGTAAGGAGTGGAGGAGATGAATATATGTGAGGCAGGGTTCCCTATAGATCTCCTCTTTTCTCCTTGCTTGTCTTCTTCACCCATCTGCAAATAACAATTATGTTTTTTTTCTTAGTTTTATATATATATATAGATATTAAAGAAACACCTAGGCTGCCTCAGAGAGGTTTTCAGCCTAGATATCTACCCTGGGCGGATCAAGGAAGGCTTTCACCCAGGGATCTTCTTACTCTTTTTCATTTTTCCCATCCTTGGGCCACCTTATGAGGTTTTCAACCCAAAGATGGGAATCAGGTGCCTCATGGAGGTTTTCACCTGAATCCTTATTCTTTTTTCTTTTTCCATTTTTTGTGGCTTGATGAGGGAGGAGCTAGAACTTTCTCTACCATCATCACTGTCTTATTGATACTGTCAATGAACTCTTGTTTTGAAAAAGGCCTCTTGTACGTTTTCAATCAATGTCCATTAACTAGCAATGGAATGGCTTCTTCATCAATAGTTCTGATTTTCACTGAACCATTGTCATGGCATCTTTCCAGCACATAAGATTCGAGCCATCTTGTCCTTAGCTTTCCCTTGAAGTCTTTAAAGTTGGAATCATATAACAATGCCCAGTCTCCTTCTTGAAATTGCTTCTCCTTGATGTGCTAGTCATGCCATATATTCCTCTGAAGTTGAACTATTTGTGTACGTAGGAGGGCCTGCATACTGAATTCATCCAAGCCATTCA
This sequence comes from Pinus taeda, assembly GCA_000404065.3. NCBI lineage: Eukaryota > Viridiplantae > Streptophyta > Pinopsida > Pinales > Pinaceae > Pinus > Pinus taeda. The sequence goes on along the minus strand of APFE031178113.1, from coordinate 5,839 downwards.
AATGTAACAACCTTTCTTTATGTGCATGACTGAGATCTAAATCTAGTTGGGCTGCCATCCTCAATGTGTTATATTCAAATTCAATGGAAAACGCAACCTTTTTAACATAAACCAACTCATAGGGTGTAAATATAGTGGTGGTCTTCCATGTTGTATTATAGGCCCAAGTGGCCTCAACTAGTCTCGTTTCCTAATCCTTCCTGCTGCTTCTCACTACCTTGGTTAATATGTTCTCCAGTGCCCTATTGGTCACCTCCACTTCCCATTAGCTTGTGGATGATAAGGAGTGGAGGTCCTATGCTTGATTTTGTGATGGTTGAACATTTCTTCAAACATGTTGGAGGTAAACTGGTTGCCTTGGTCTGTGACTAGTTCTCTAGGCCACCCAAATTTGTAGAATATACTCCCTTAGGAATTCAGCCACATTCTCTTTTGTTGCTTCCTTAACTGCTTTGGGTTCAGCCCACTTAGTCAAATAATCAGTGACACAATGAGGTGCTATTTTTTCTTTGAAGGAGGGTTCATAGGCCCAATGAAGTCCATGCCTCACTTGTCAAATGGCTGGAAAGTCACTTGAGGTTGTAGGGATATTTCATCTCTTGGAGTATGCTTTCCCATCCTCTGGCACCGATCACACTGACTAATATACTTTTTCAGATCCTGATGAAGAGTTGGCCAATAATATCCTATTTGCAACACTATGGATGTTGTCCTCTTTGCTACAAAGTGACCTCCACAAGGCCCATCATGACAGTTCAAAAGGATGTCGAAGACTTCCTCTTCCCTTACATACCTTCTTAAGATTTGATCTGGGCCAAGTTTGAACAGATTGCCCCCAATCCAAGAGAAGGGGGCGCTCTTTCTGACTTTCTTGCTCTTTTCTTTGGAGGGCAAGTTTAGTGGGAACTATACTAATAGCAGATAATTTTCTATATCAGCAAACGATGGGGAGATAACTCAAATAAAAAACAAATGCTCATATAGTAACTAGTCATTCACCATTCCTTCTTCACCTGCAGGCAGATTCATTCTAGATAGAAAGTCGGCAACAACATTTTCCTTGCTAGGCTCATCAACAATAGTTAGATACAACTTCTGTATTAGAAGCAACCATCTTATGATTCTAACATTCACATCTGGTTTGTTCATTAGATATTTGATTGCAACATGATCGTTATGCACAAATGTTTGATAGCTTGTAATGCAATGCTTAAATTTGTTCAATGAATGCACAACAGCCAAGAGTTCCTTTTCAGTAACAGTATAGTTTAGCTCAGCCTTTGATAGCTTCTTACTGATAAAATAGATGGCACAGGGCAATTTCTCCTCTTCCTGACCTAAGGCTGCTCCTATGGCTTTGTGTGAGGCATCAACATGAATATGAAAATGGAGGGCCTAGTTTGGGCCTCTAAGGATTGGTGCAATAGTTAACTTACCCTTTAGAGTGTCTAAGGCCTCTTAATAGCTCTTCGACCATATAAACTCATAATCCTTGGCCAACAATCCAAACAAAGGAGAGGCCAACTTGCTGAAGTCCTTTATGAATCTTCGGTAGTATCCAACCAATCCTAAGAAACTTTTGACATCTCTCTGCTTTTGTGGAGGTGGGATCCTTTGGATGATTGCTATTTTCTTTGGGTCCACCTGCAGTCCTTGCTTAGATATTGAATGACTTAGCACAGTCCCTTCAGTCATTAAAAATTCACACTTTTCTAGACTGAGAGACAGATTCATTTCAATGCATTTGTGTAATACCTTGCCTAGGTTAGTTAGGGCTTCTTGGAAATCACAACCATAAGGTGTAAAATCATCCATATAGATTTCCACAGCATCATGTACTAATTCAACAAAAATACTTAAGACTGCTCTCTGGAAAGTGGCAGCATCATTGCATAGGCCAAAAGGGAGGACCCTATAGGCAAAAGTACCCCAAGGACTGGTGAAGGTGGTCTTATCCTGGTCTTCTGGGTAGATTTGGATTTGGTTGTACCCACTAAATCCATCTAGGAAAGAAAAGAATTTCTTCCCTGCCAGGCCATCTAGCACTTGGTCAATTAAGAGTAGGGGAAAATGATCCTTCTTTGTGGCTTTGTTCAACTCCCTATAATCAACAAAAATCCTCCACTTACCATTTTTCTTGGGAACTAACACTAAAGGAGAGACCCACTCATTGTCTGAGATAGGGTAAATGAATCTTGCATCTAGCAGTTTTTGCAGTTCTTCTTTGACTATGTCTTTAAGAGCTGGATTCATCCTCCTTTGTGGTTGCTTGACTAGCCTACAACCTTCTTTGATGTATATGTGGTGAGTACACATTGAGGGGTGTACTCCCTTCATTTCTTTATAACTCCAGCCGAAGGCTTCTAGGTTCTCTCTCAACAAGTAGCGTAGCTTTTCCTCTTCTAAAGCAGAAAGAGATGGGTTAATGTTCAAAGTCTTCTCTGAGCCAAATTCTATGATTTTGACATGAAGTGGGTTGGAATTGGCCAAGCATAAGTTAATTGGATGATTTTTATGGGCTTCCTTTACTTCATCTTCTAATGGCAGTGAACTAGGAGTTGGAATTTGGAGCAAGTGCTCAATTAAGCGATCCTCATCTTGTTGTCATCCTCCTTTGGTTGTTTCAAAAGCATAAAGTTGGGCAGAATAAGCTTCGTCTTCTTCCTCCTCCTCTAACCATAAAGGTAAATCATGCTCTAGGGTAGGTTGAGTAGGAGGGTATGTTTGGACATATGCCCATTCTTGATGGTCATATTCCCAGCTCTACAACTAATGTAAGCATCATTTGTGGCCAACCATGGCCTTTCAAGGATGAGAGGGTAACCAATAAGCTTAGCCTTAGGTTGTAGAACTATGAAATCTGAAGGGTACTCCCAGGAGTTAATGGAGACCATCACATCCTCCACAATTCCCTCAGGGGTGACTGTGGAACGGTCTACAAGTTGTAGAACTGTTGTGGTCTTCCTTAATGACCCTTGTAGGTTGAGCTTGAGCATGGTGTCCTTAGTCATCGGCAGCCCCAAGATCAATCAAAGTGTGTGGTACAATGGTGCCATTTATGTGCACATCTACTACAGGGCTTCTAGGGTCTAAATATTTTGGACATATTACCTACCCCAACATTAAGTTAGACCACTGCCCAATGACATTAATGGTAGGGGCATCCCTTTTCCTTCTTCCTAGATGCTTGAAGCACTTCTCCTTAATCAACGTATTGTAAATAGGGACATCTTTGATTGCATAGAGAAGGGGGATCTTTACACATAGGTTTTTCAATTCTCTCAGAAGTTTAGTTTCTTCTGGGGTAGGCTGGAGTGGTTGGGCTAGTCTTTCAGGAAAGGGTGGATTTACTTTAAGGTTGTTTTCCTCTCTTTATTCCTCAACCTCCTGTTGAAGCCCCGAAAATCAGGTCAACAACAAGGGGGATACCCACCCGGTCCGAACCTTGGTTGGCAGCTCCTTATCTGTTTGGTATAGCGGGTCCGACTGGGGATAATGGGATCAGTTTCCCAATCTAAGGGTGTGTGTGTGTAGAGTTGGATGAAGTTGATCTAAGAGTACTTAAAGCTAATTTAATTTAGATTGTTAAACTAACTCTATGCTATTGTAATCTAATGAGAAACAACACATCTAATCTACGCTAACCCGGGGTGTATATCTTCTATTATGCGATCTAAAGAGATTTCAAACAATAACTGGTAATAAAGATCATTCAGCTATTATAAGAATAGAAATCAATTCAGATAAACAATTTTGCATAAGAAGTTAGGCAAAACAGTTGTGAACAGCATATCGCATAATAAGATATTCATATATCAGACATAAATAAATGACTCCACCGTACAGAAGTGCCAAATGGTAACTCATACATTCATGAAATAACATATAAACAACTGAAAACTGTAAATCACTTTAAGAATATAAGCAGAAATGGCCAAGAGATAAAAGTACCATTTATGACTAATCCTACTCATAAACTTCAAGCAAAAACGATTTATCTCTACTTGTTCTAACATCTACTAAGAGTACAAAAGTGCAACATCAGTAGCAGACATCAAATGCAAACATTAATAAATCTCGATCCATCCATTCATCAAAACCTCCTCTGAGGGTGCAGAAGTGCATGTTCTGAGGACAAGTTTTTGACAAATTTCTGGACCATTCTCTAAATGCCTGAGAAGGGTTTAAATACTACTAGCTAATTAAATTAATTACATAAATTTAGGATACGGTTTTAAATGACCGCCCTTCTGATAAAGTAAAACTATTTCTAAAAATTGAATCTAATTCTGAACCATTTCTATATTTGCTCCTTAGTGCTACAAGCATGCAACATTCGCCTGGGAAGAGTCGGCTGGTCACCTTCCGCTTTTGTTTGAGCTATAAAAATAGAAATAACAAGCGTTGGCACCACTTTTTTGTAAACTAGAAGATATTTTCAAGAATCTTCCTCTGGCTGGGTGTATTCACTGCGTGTATACTTGGTAATGACTCAAATTTCTCTCAAACTGATTCTGCTTTTGCTATTTCGGTTTCCGGCCTTGCGAATGACTGAACAAGTTAGGGACTTTACTCTCTGAATAATTTTCTGCATTGAAAACTGCCTCCGTTCTTTGTTCCGGGCTTTTCTGGTGCGTAAGCTTTAGGGTTTTTTGTAAACATGCTGCTTTTGTGCGCCTTTGACTCTGAGCTTTAGATGGCCTATTGGCATCAGCATCTGTTGAGTGATACTCTGGAATCTGTGGTCCTGTCGCATGCGGCATCCGTTTCTGAAGGGATCTCTTCTCTGTTCTCTGAGCATTGACGCTTTCCACTTTTCCTTAGATGTTTCCTGCACATTGCTTCGTGTTATTTCCTGTCTTACAGTTTACGCAAAGGAAAAGAGTAATGATAATAAAGATTGACATGAAAGCTTTAAGCTCTTATGAATGCATAATCATGACACCCATAGCGAACTGACTCTTCAAAAAGCACAAGACTGTCCTTCCTGAATACTTTGGCGTACAATCATTAATTTCTTTTAAGGCGTGTGCCCAATTTTGGTTAACGGACAACTTTCATTGAATACTGCGCCGAGGAAAATTCGCGATGGATGATTTCTACAACTCGCATCGCAGAATCGCAAATCGCGTCGTCAAGATGTGTCATCGCAGAAAATAATGATCATGAATTTTCGCAAATCGCATTTATCGCAGATCGCATTTAGTCATTCAGTCATTATGTGCTACTTATGCGATGTTGCGATATGCGATGTCCAATATCGGCCGTCGGAGATTTCTTAAGTTTTTTCATTTAAGAGCGCTTCATAATGAATGCGATGCGATGAATTTCGCGTCGCTTCTTCGCAGTTTATTATGCTCATAAGAAAACGTTTCATTCTCTTTTTGCGATGCGATAAAGTTTTAAGGAATTGAATACAAAAATTTTCATAAAATGTTTGTTTGGATTTTTATTAAGGGTCCCCATTTGCTTGGTGTTATTGCTAATATCAAACAAATAGGGGGGTTGTTGGTGGCCACAACAATGGCGATTCACTGGGAAGAACCAGTTATCTCTGCTTTTCTATTGAATTTTAACTTCCGAAGCAGAAAAATTTTCATAAGTCTAAATTTTGTTATGGACAGATAGAGTACATTATGCCTTATCCTATCAATGATATTTTGTTTCAACCTTTTTCTATTCCAATCGTTTGCTTCCTCAGGCTTAGTCCTTGTATTTACATCAACCACTACTTGGTATTTTAAAGAAAAAATAAGGTCTCCTCTGTGTGCTGGCTTTTTAAAATATGCTCATTTGTCGTAGGTAGAGCCTCTGCTGCCAGCAGGCGTCCATAGCCTCG
>APFE031178111.1:0-11747 GCA_000404065.3 Pinus taeda | reverse complement strand
TGAATCAGTATTATTAGACCAGGAATTTTTATTTTTCATATTCAGGTTTATATACGCTACTTCATAGAGGGGAACTAGCGTGTACACGCAACTGTCTTTAAGGCAACCAGTGTTTATGCAGTAAACTTATGATTCAGTTGATTAATCATATGTTGATCTTTAATCAGTGCATCAGTACTTCATCAATCATTAAACAGTAACCAGGTGCAGTATAAACATAATAAACCATTATAGATAACCGACACACATGAACACCAAGATTTAAGGTGGAAACCCAATGTGGGTAAAAACCACCTACTGCTGTCATCTATGTCTTCTTTTAATAATAAGAAAGTTTGTTTACAATCTTGTACTAGTGCAGACTTATACCAGTACACAGGCTTCTACCTGCAAAAGGTTACAACCTTCTCTCATTCTCCAGCATCTACTAGAAGGGAGCTACAACCCGCTAGCTCTTGTACTAGCCAATATGTTTCCTAGTACGTAAGTGTCAGCTTACAAAAAGCTCCACTCTTCCACTAGGGACCACGTTTCATTAATTTTCAAACTGGATGCTCTTGGCACATATCAAGGCACATGAAGACCTTGACTCATCAATATCGCATCAAAAATTTAGAAACTCAAACATCATCAACCAACATGCAGTTAATATGAAACAATCAAATCACTGTCATCAGAACACCGTGTTGAACCCAGAAACCTGTATCAACATTCCGAACCAACTGAAACCTCAAAAATTCATGTGTCAGACTGTATATGCTAGTTCAATGAATAAAACCTGCGTGTATACGCCACTTCCTTCAGCCCAACCTGCATATACCTCTAAAGTTTCTGAATCACAAGTTCTCTAAATCACAAACTGTACCAACAAGCAGTGTATTGAATATCTACTTTCAACTTACAGAACTTTACACAGGCAAGCAACAGAAAGCACTTCCTCTCACTTATACAATCAATCAAATATCAAACTCCTGATGAATTCAGATTTACATTCAGATCTAGGAAGACTTCATTGACAGACAATAGTAAAATAGCAACAGCAATAAATGAGCAATACTAATCTGACAGATTAGTGATCTCTAAACATCAAGCCTTTCTTTTGTATACGCTACTTGAAATAACAGAACCTGCATGTATACTCTCTTTTGCCGAGATGAACCTGCGTACAAATCTGCAAATATTGACTCAGAATTTTGCTACAATTCAAGACTTTAGACAAACCCATATCATGATGGATAACGAATAAAATAGATGCAAAACCTCAGATCTAGCTTCAGCCAATATCAAATCATTCAAGAGTAAGCCATTTCAGGTCTCATGATCCTGATCCAATATTGAACTCAAGGTGCACATAAATATTTCATATCTAGTCCAAAACATAACCGTATAACATAAAATATACTCGAGATAGAAGTATTCCTTAGAATATTATTAACATGCACATTTGGCCTTATGATCCTCTTTATTTATATAGTTTTTGGCGTTTTTCAATTCCATGGACTGAATCTACTTAGGACCAATACCTTGGATGAAATACCACGGACCGAATACCTTGGAATAAATATCTAGGGCCAATATCATGGTCCAAAGATACCTTGGACCAAATACCTCGGACCAAAACCATGGTTTTCAACATGTACGCACTTTGCTTTTTGTGGGAGTGCATGTGTACGTTATATGCTATTTTTGTTTTTAGTACCTGCGTGTATACTCTGCTTGGACTAAGTGAACCTGCGTGTATCTCTTAAACTTCTCTTACATCATCTTCTTCCTTCAACTTATTTATTCTAATCAATAGACCTTAGTTACATCTTTGTGATCCTCTGTACCAATGCGTTATTTCCTCTGAATATTCCTATTAGCCTCTTATCAAAAATAAGTTGACCTATAGAGTTGCCATCGAGGACAATGCTTGTATCTTAATGTGAAAAATCTCCCCCTTTGGACTTGATGGCAACCATGATGGTGATGACTACTACAAGTTGTAAAGACTGTTACATATACCATACAACACCAAAATACCAAAATACTCTCCCCCTTTGACATCAAGGGAAAAGGGTGGACCACTCTACTCTCCTCCTTTGCATGATGCTATCCATACTCCCCCTGAGTACACGCCGAGCTTGCAGAGAGATGATTCAATATAATAACATGACACTATAACTCAACAAAGTGAGTATGACCTCCCTATGACCAAGGAGCTCATACATACATCAATCACCCAACCAAGTGGAGATACACCATATTTGACTCATCTGTCCAACCAAGTGGGGATATACCAAAGTTTATACATGACATAAATAAAACAATTATTACATCATCCATGCCAAGGCTATGGGGGAAATAAATTACATCATATGACCAATAGAACTCATTGAAATATAGACCATGGCAGAAGAAGTTATATCACATTAATGACTGATGCAACTAAGAAGTAGTTGAGTTCAGCAACCATAATGCCAACAATGTGGAATGTGAGTGCTCCCCATGAACCTATGCCACCACTGTTTCTTTTTGTTAGAAAAACATATACGTGCTTTCAGCCAAGGCAACCTATGTGTACCCGCACATATACTACATGAAACCAGAGTGTAGTAAACTTCCTCTGAAAAATTGGATTTAATAGCAGGATGCTGCAGCAACAACTCCTGGCTTTTGTCTGAGATATTCAAATGTTTCTCTCAGCAGTGGTTTAGTGAATATATCAGCAACCTTTTCTTTGGAGGGGACATACTCCAATTTGACCTTTTTCTCAAGCACTTGTTCTCGTAGAAAATGGTACTTGATGGGTATGTACTTGGTCTTGGAGTGCATGACTGGATTCTTTGAAATACTGATGGCACTTATATTATCACATAGAATGGAGATGGGTGGAGTACATGTGATCTGAATTTCTTGCAAAGTTTGCATCATCCAAAGTAGTTGTGTGCAGCAAGATGCAACAACCACATATTCTGCTTCATTTGTAGATAAAGAAATTGAACTTTGTTCCTTGCTAAACCAAGACACTAACCTAGAACCCATATAGAATGCACCACCACTAGTGCTTTTTCTATCATCAACACTTCCTACACAATCTGCATCTATATATGCATGAAGAGTAAAATCTACATCTGTAGGATACCATAGTCCAAAGTCCTAAGTTCCTTGAAGATATTTGAAAATTCTTTTGACTACCTCAATGTGTGATTCCTTTGTATTTGCTTGGAATCTTCCAACTATTCCGACTGCATACATGATGTTAGGTTGGGTACCTATTAGATAAAGCATACTATCAATCATGGATCTGTAAATTGGTTGATGTACTATTGCTAATTCATCATTTGAGCTGAGGTTACATCCATATTTAGTTTTTTGAACTTGTCGACCAAGAAAATATGTAAGTTCACCAAGCAAAGACATTTCAAATTCTCGCTGCATTACTAAAGAAAAATTCTAACTTGTGGATTCTTCATTGCTACCAAAAATGATATCATCAACATAAACAATAATAATTATCAATTTATCATTTTTAATCTTTTTATATAAATTGTTATCTACAGAACCTTTTGTAAAACCTTTTTGGTGTTGATATTTGTCAAGGTTGTAATACCAAGCCCTTGGAGCCTATTTCAGACCATAGTGAGCCTTTTTGAGTTTGCATACAAGTTTTGCATCCTTCCAAGAATGAATCATTCTCATTGTTCAATATAAACTTCTTCTTCTAAATCTCCATTAAGGAAGGTTGATTTTATATTCATTTGGTATACTTTGAATTTCCAAAAAGTGGAAAAAGCAAGAAACATTATTATGGTTTCAAGTCTGGCAATAGGTGCAAAAGTTTCTTCAAAATATATACATTTTTGTTGAGCATACTCTTTACAAACAAGTCTAGCCTTTCTTCTAATTACATCTCAATTTTCATTCACCTTGTTCTTCAATATCCATTTAGTTCCTCTAATATTTTTATCATGAGGCCTAAGAACTAATTCGCAAGTGTCATTCTTTCCAATTTGCTCAAGTTCTTCATCCATGGCCTTGACCCAACATTCATCTTTGCATGCTTCATTTACGTTTTGAGGTTTGGTGCAGGATAGTAATGCTAGATAGCTTGAAGTCCCTGCAATATTTCTTCTTGTCTATACAGAAGCCTCCCTTTCTCCTAAAATTTGAGTTTCTGGATGATTTTTCTGAACATACCTAGACGAAGTCTTTTCTTCTACCATTATATCTTCTTCTGGTGCTTCATTGGTTTCTTATTCAATATAATTTTGATTTGATGTGGGAAAGTAATCCCCATCTTCCTCATTGTCTTAATCTTCTGTTGATTTTATCTATTTTGGATCTCTGCATGCTTCATTAATGACAACATCAATGCTTTCAACAATTTTCCCAAGTCTTTTATTATAACATTTATATCCTTTAATTCTGGAAGAATAACCAAAAGGAATCCCTTCATCTGCTCTGGGCTCAAACTTTCCAAGTTTTTCATGAGTCCTTTTGATAAAACATTTGCTTCCAAAAACTTTAAAGTATTTTACAGTAGGAGTCTTACCATACCAAAGTTAATGTGGAGTTTGAGTGCTATTTACCCAAACATTTTCTTTGATGAGAATAGTCACGACGGCGAATGCAGCTTCACCCTAGAAGGTTGCAGGAGTCCCAGATTCATCTAGCATGGCTCCAACCATTTATTGAACTATTATGTTCATCCTTTCTACTACATCGTTTTGTTGAGGTGTCCTTGTAGTGGAGAATTCCCTTTTTATTCCATGTTGTTTATAAAAGTCAAAGAATTCATCCGATATAAATTCCCCTCCTCGATGAGAACAAAGGCATTTGATTTTGCGATCTGATTCATTTTCAACCAAATCTTTGAAGGCTTTGAAATTTTCAATGCTTCATATTTATGCTTTAGAAGACCTATCCAACAAATTCTGGAAGAATCATCAATGAAGAAAATAAAGTATTCTTCACCACGAGGTTAACTTTTCCTTGTTTGTCCACATAAATCAGTATGGATAAGTTCAAGAGGCTTACTAGCTGACTCTTCTTTTTCCATGAAATGAACTCTGGTTTGCTTACCAATTTGACATGGTTTGCATAATGTATTTTCTGGGTTGTTGATATTGTTATCACTCAGGTTTTCCTAGAAGTTGTGTAAGAGGAAAGTATACGCGAGGTAACCACAAACCAACCTTTTAGATGCAGAATCTAGCCAATCTGCATCCAGAGAGGGCTCTCTCTTTATGATTTTTTAACTTTTTTGATTTTTTGGTTTTTCAAGAATATGGAACACCTTTGCTCAAGAAAGAAGGTTTGAACATATTCCATAGTTCAATCAAGACAATCATGAAATATTAAACCTATTGGTATAGGAGGCTAACACTGGCTCTACTTGGGGATGGCTTTTCCTTGTGGAAAGTCAAGAACAACAGGTCAGATGCCTGAAAATGTCTTCAAACTGGAAGTATGAAATCTTCCTTCTTCTGGTAGCTTTATTTTACATATGATAGTGAAACTTTTGAAGCTTAGGGCTTTCTGTTCGGGCTTCAACTCCAACAAGTTTACCATCCAATCTTAATACAACCTTTATTCTTCCTTCTGAATCCACTTGAGCACCTTGTACTTAGGCAGGAATCTTAGTCTGGTCTTTTTATCAAAAATATTTTAACCTTTCCTACCAACTTGAGATCTTACCTGAACTAAAGGTGTTATGCAACCTTCAACCCAATTAGTAAATCATCAAGATCTTAGCCCTCTTTGATTGGATTCAACATATTTAAGGATTTATTTCATTAAATCTACTTAAAATTATTTCATAATCTACTAAAATGATTTAAATTCAAACTGAAATCCTACCTACTTACTCTAATCAACTTTCTGACTGCTGGTTAGGTAAAATGAAACAACCAATGCAACCACTCAAGCATCATATACATTGGTGACCTTTGTTGCTTGTGCTTTTTGGTGTTTAAAATTGAGATCTTGCTATCAAATATAGCTTTGTTAACCTTTGAGAAGATAAGGAAATTCTTGATCTCCTTTGTTGGATCTAGAAATTGTACAAAAGGATCTTGTAACATATATACACTATTCTTGAATTGATTCAAACAATTGTACATCTGTTGTGTATGTCTTGCATGCCATGAAATTGAAATATCACTTTTATCTTTATCACCCTTCATGTTTTCAACTGCACTTTGTGATGATATTTCTATTGATTGAAATGTCTGGCTGGTGAAACCATTATCATCTTGATTTTGACTCTCATAGTCTATTGATGGAGAAAAATTATGATTGCATTCATTATCAAACTCATCAGTTATGGGATCAAGAAAAACTTGGAAGGATTGATGCAACTTATTACATATAGGTTTAAATGGAACTTCATCAGTTTCTACAAGCTGCTTACCCTTCTCTTTAGAGATTTTATACCACATTCCCTTTAAAAAATGAAATGATTCAAAATAAAGAGGCAAAGAAGCTTCACTTATTTCCAAATTTTCTACATTTTCTTCCTCACTTTCATAGCTAAAATGATCAAGCTGATCATTATTCTCAAGTTGGTGAAACCATATTTCCTCCTTCCCAAAACTAGTTTCTGATTGTTCTGTAAAGTTAGTTTGGATTTGAAGAACATAATTATTATCATACTGATCATATTTGGGCAAATCATAAAAAGAATTAATGTCATCAAACACACACATTAGATCAGCAGATTTCTCCTCCACACATTGCTTTATAAATCTATCTTCTGATCTATGGTAGTTGGAATTAGCAGAAATTTGTTCATGATTCTTAATCTCTTCTTGTATTGATGGCTGCAATATATTTACCAAAGGATAATGGTAATCCTGCCATATAAGATCTTCTGGATGATTTGTACCAGGAAAACAAACCTCATTCCAAATTGTTGCTTGATTTAAGTGATTGGAAAGTTGTTTCTCCTCCTTATTATCCACTTTAGCCAAGTGCTCCAAATACTCTTGATCTTCATCAAATATAACAACCTTATCACATACAACAGGAAAATCCTCATCATTATCTTTGTCATATAGAGGCTTGCAAGGGAATTGCAAATTCTCATTAATTTTAGATGAAAGATCATTATCTATCAAAGTGTGTTGTCTTATTTCATTTACATGCAAGGAAAGAAAATTTGTGACATGGTTTTCATCAAATGAATTTGACTGGTCTTTAGCTTCTGAAGAAACCACTAGCTGAAGATGGTCTTGTGGTTCAATATTTTTAAGCTCTATCGTCTCTACTTCTAGATCTCTGGACTGTTGTTGGTTTTCATTGCTATTTTCTATTTGAGAAAGTTCAGGGAATTGAATTTCTTCTTTATTCTGATTAGTTTGTTGTGATACAAGAATTGTTTCCAGTGGGGAAACTTCATGGGTTTCTGAACAACATACATCATCTTCTTCTTTCTAGAGGGGAAGTAATTCAGCAAGGCCTTCCCCACTTTTTGAAAGGTTTATTCTTTTAAACGTCTTAATATTTCATGATCCATGATTGCATTCATCTTCATATGAGTATTATTCAAGAATTGAATAAAACTTTCAAATTGTCACAACAGTCTTGACATTAGAAATAAGATGAATAACTTCCTTGTATTTTCAGAAAATGCAGCATGAAAATGCTTTTAAAGAACATATGCTAGAGGCTGGTAATTTTCATACCAGATCTTGCTTTCTTCATAAGTTACTGTAAATATTTTCATAAGACAATCTTCATGGAATTTGACTTAAACTTTTGAATGTGCATATGAAATTTTAATAAATGTAAAGCAGCATCATCTCTTGTTTCATCTTTAAACAATGGAAGATTTTTTGACCAATCAAATTTGGGAAAAGGGTTTGGAAAACCTGGAATCTTTGACTTGTCTAAAGGAGCATACCTGCGTTGATTTGTCAAATCCATCTTGAAAACACTCAATTTGGGTCACCATAGGTTCTCAACAACTCTGGATTCTTTTAGTACTAGAGTCTTGAGTATTTGAGGCTTCTCGATTGGAAAGTGATCATCATAGGATTCAAAAGGATGATACATATTTACAATTTCCAAAGGAAAATAATAAAATAAATAAATCTAAAATCTTCTCTAAAATACAATATACATTGGAAAACTCTATCAATTTAGAAATAACATAATGTCTTGGATAACAATCCAAGTTAAAAGCCTGATCTTTTTACACATTTCTTTCAGGTTCATTCTTCCAGTGGAGTCTTAGTAGTGAAATTGATTTTGGAGTCGCCAGGTGGATGATTTTAACCTTTGTGTGACTGATCCTTGTCCACCATCATAGATCAGATCTAAACCTGTAAAACAATTTTGAAGAAAAAGTTAATTCTCTAGGAAACCAAATTTTGGATATTTTATGATTATTTTGCTTTTTTATGAATTTTCAAAACAACTTCTATGATTTCTTTAAGAGGCTTTAGATATGAGATTTAAACTTTCTTAAAGACTTATTTGACAAGAGGAACTGATCATGTATTTGAAACAAAAGTTTGATTTATAATTAATAGACGGAGATAGACTGAAGGCAGATTATTTCTTCTACAATGCAAAGAGCAAGGCTTTCAAAGGCTACCTGGCTAACTTCAGGCTCCGTCTGTAGCCTATAAAGTAAACATAGTAACAAACGAATATTCAGGTCCCCAGTCGGTCGCCATACTATGTTATCCTCAGGTTTCCTAGAAGTTGTGTAAGAGGAAAGTATACCCGAGGTAACCACAAACCAACCTTTTAGATGAAGAATCTAGCCAATCTGCATCCAAAGAGGGCTCTCTCTTTATGATTTTTTAACTTTTTTTATTTTTTGGTTTTTCAAGAATATGGAACACCTTTGCTCAAGAAAGAATGTTTGAACATATTCCATAGTTCAATCAAGACAATCATGAAAGATGAAACCTATTGGTATAAGAGGCTAACAGATATCTTGAAGTTCACGAACAACCTTGAGTCTGCATGCTTTTCCTATTTGAAGAAAGCTTAGATGTCCCAATCTTCTATGCCATAGCCCATTTTTGTCATTTTTTTTTAGATAGCACTATTGTTGTCCTCCTTTGATTATGTATAGATTTTTTGGATTTCTTGTACCTTTTATCACAATCTCTCCTGTATGAAGCTCACGAACAACACATCCATTTGATCGAAACACCACTTCATTTCCTTGATCACACATTTGACTGACACTCAACAGGTTATGCTTTAAACCATCTACATACATAACTTTTCCAGCTTTAACCTTTTCTTTCAAGAAAATAGAACCTTTACTTTTATGACAGCTAGAGTGTCATTTCCAAATGAGACATTATTTTCCTTTTCTAAGGCATTATATGCGTGAAGTTTCTTTTTGTCACCGGTCATATGTTTGGATCATCCACTGTTGATGTACCACTTGTTGGGTATACGACCAAAGTCCCACATTGACTAGAAGTGGGGAGGATCATGGGTATATAAGGATGGACAAATATCTCCATTGGTATGAGGCCTTTTGGGGTAAGTCAAAAGCAAATCCGATGAGGGCTTAGGCCAAGTCGACAATTACCATTGTGGAATGATGTTGTGTCAAATCCTTACAAGTGGTATCAAATCCATTGTCCCAGAAGTTAGCCAAGTGGATGAATCTTGGAATGACCGAACAGGTGGTGGGGCCCCGGTAAATATCACGAATGGGATCCGTGGGATTGAGCTCCGCTTAAACAGGCAGGTGCTCGAATTTCTTCAATGAGTGTCTGGTCCCAACACGGTTGAAGAGGGGTTGACCGAGGTAGAGAAAGCTCTTGAGCAGGTGGTGTTCCATGTAAGGGTGTGGCTTCCAACGCATTGGAGCGGAGAATCTTGGTTGGTAGAGAGTGGACGGATGGATAGGGGAGGCTCGATGGTCCTTTGTTCGAGGGGAGGATTGTTGGGTATACGACCAAAGTCCCACATGGACTAGAAGTGGGGAGGATCATGGGTATATAAGGATGGACAAATATCTCCATTGGTATGAGGCCTTTTGGGGTAAGTCCAAAAGCAAATCCATGAGGGCTTAGGCCCAAAGTCGACAATATCATACCATTGTGGAGATATGTGGTGTCCAGAATCCTTACACCACTGATTTTCTTGTCCTTCTGCATACAAGGCTATACCACATCTTTCTGTTTGATATTCTTTCCTTCTCCATATCTTAGGATTTAATGGCATTTTCTCCTTTTGAAGTGTTTGCCGAAAATTTCTCCTGCATTTAGATTCTTCATGACCAAAGTTGTTACAAATTCAACATTCTATTTCATTTTCAAGAGGAGAAAAGTTATTATAGGAACTTCTCTTGATCCTTGTTACATTCCTTTGATTTCGTGCTTCTCTAGTCATGATGTTTTTGTAAGAAATGCATTGAGCAGTTTTGTGCCCAAAATTATGAAATGAAAAACATTGCCAATTAAAGAAGTTTCTACGAGTATCGAATCTATTTACCTAATGATTGTAGTTTCTATTGATATTCATCCTTGGAGCAAATTGAGTATGGTTTGCCTAAGGTTGGTTGTGGCTTCTATTTATATTCATCCTTGGAGCAAATTGAGTATGATTTACCTAGTGATCAACTTCATGCCTTTGTTGACGATTCTCATACTGCTCACTCGTCTTTGCTGCCTCAAGATAGATTTTGGTGGAGGTTGACGACTTCTGTGATTGAGATGTTTCTTTAGTATGTGAAAGACCTTTCTTTATCAGAAGAGAATCCTGAACTTTGATAATTTCATTTAAAGTTTTTGATCCTTTAGCAAATCAAAGATTGAAAGATTTTGTTTTCTCAAGATCATTTCTTAGACCCACAATTTCACATTCTAGATTTTCATTATGTTTTTCTTTTTCATCAAGTTGGTATGTCCAAGTATCTATGATCATATTCTTTTCTTCTAAATAGATTTTGAGTTTAGATATTTCTTCATGAAATTTTTCTCTCTTCTAAGCATTGCAAAAATCATCATTGTTATAAGCCATGAGAAGTCTATAATCTTGACCAGTTTAATCTTCATCACTATTAGATAAACCATCGTTATCTTCAAGAGTATAGTAACTCCTATTCACAACTTGTTTCCTATTCCCTTTTGCATATTCCTTTGCTTTTTCATATTTATCTTTATGAGGAACTCTAGAAACATAATGACCGACTCTACCACAAGTAAAGCATTTGAAAGGTAGCTTACCTCTGAACCTTCTAGAACCCCATTGAAGCTTCTTGACAAAATTTACCTCATCTTATTATTCTTAAATGTGTCCTGATTCATTGTGTTCTTCCTTTTCTTTTCCTTTTGCTGAAGCTTTAAATGTGGTTTCTCTCATACCTGATGGACCTCCTTTTCTCATCTCAAAAGTAGTTAAGATTTCGTGAAGCTATGTTGTAGTGATATTCTGCGGATCCTATTTTTCTTCTATGCCAGACACTTTTGATTCAAATTTAGCAGAAAAGGATCTCAAAATTTTCTCAACTAAGGTAACTTCCTTTATTTCTTTACCCAGATTCTTCATACAATTAACAACATCATCTATACATAAGAAGTAACTAGCTATATTCTCATGACTATGCATCTTAAGAGTTTCATACTGAATTCTGAGAGTTTGAAGCTTAACACATTTTACCTTAGAGTCTCCTTCGTATCTCTTGTAGGTTTTAACCCTGTACAGAAATTACCTGCATACGAATTCTAAATCACAAGAAAAATAAAAATGCGAGAGCATAACACATAAAACACATATACACAGAGATT
>APFE031178108.1:0-30487 GCA_000404065.3 Pinus taeda | reverse complement strand
TTCAATTCTTCCATGTTTGTCTTCAAATCTATCTTCAAATCATCCATCTTAGCTTCCATGTCATTCATCTTAGCTTCTACACCTTTCTGTGCAAGTGACACTTGTTGCACTTGGTCTCGTAATTTTGATATATCATGCTACATTTCTTCCTCTTCTTCATGAGTCATACTAGAGCTTTCAAGTCACCTACTAGGTGTTTCCATTTTCTTTCTTCGAGGCATCAATTATTGATAATAATGCTTCACTATGCCCTTTGAATTCCTTCAAAATAATTTTTCAAACCAAGCTTAAGAAAACATTTAAAAAAATATACACACCTTTTTTCACTTTGTAGAAGCTCGATATTGCCTCTAATGTATCTCTGTAATCTCGGATCATCCAGTTCTAAAATTGCAACCTGCAGTAGCCCTCTGTGTCCTCTTTCCAATGCCACCAGTCTGACCCAAATTGGATTCGCCAATGAAGAGTTACGCCAAATCTCCCACAGTGACCTGATTATAGACTAATTTAGTAGAGCGAACTCGTACTACGTGCCACATGTCCCTGTTTTGACCTTTGGCTCTAAAAAAAATATACAGGAAACTATAGTCCATCCCCTTTCTGCACCTTCTTACGAAATTTCAATATGATGCTCAGAGATAAAGTTATGATGATTTTCCCGAGGTCACCTGTTTTGAATGTAATTCAGGATTCTGCAAAAGGACAAACTTCCTTAGTTCATATCTCCGAAAATATAGTGTGAAAAGCTTTGAAATTCAGACCTGAGATTCAGTGTGATGTCTTCTCAAATGGTTTTTTTTTTAGCTTCTGAAACGTTGCAGAAAAAAAGTTATAGAGAAAATGCCATGATGACTTTTTTGGAGCAGCGAAACCCTAGAATCCAAAGCTATGATACCAAATGTTATGAAACCAGCTCAAGAAAAGATAGAAAATATAGATCAATGCCTTAGAATTCAGCCTCTTCGAGGGGGCAACGTCCTTTACATTACATAAATGAACAATTCTTGGATGATACAAATGATAAAACCTCCTTTCTATATATAGGAGTCTAAGAAGTCACAATATAACCCAGCTGACCTAACAATAATAATATAAAGCCACAAAAATAACAATAGAGGATTCTATGGGGCACAATAATAACAATATGGGGACAATAGGGGCACAACAATATTAATAAGGGGTACAACTACAATAGTAATGGGGTAATCACTAGTATTATAAGGACCCAACATGATTCCACTATCGCAATCCCAAAACGGGTTGTATCTTAAACATTACTATGCTTGATTAAGTGTAGTAATCTCTTTGTTTTGTTACATTTTTGTTTTCCTTTAAAGTTGTCATTTTGGTTTGGTAATCCGCTTCGCTTTTTTTGCAAATGGAAAACATTTTGGAACCATTTGTTGGGTATGTTGATGGAGCTAGTCATAGTATGCGAAACCTATCTTCTACAGCCTGGGCCATTTTCGCTCCAAGCGGCGAGTTAGTGAGTTTCAAGGGGATATGTATTGGTCGATCGACGAACAACATCGCTAAGTATAGTGCGTTGATTGAAATTCTCTCTGATACCATCTCGCATGGCATATGCCACCTCGTTGTCAGGCTAGACTCGCAACTCATCATCCTACAGCTTACTGGTGTTTATTCCATTCGAATTCCAACTATTTATCGTATGTTCCTAAGAGTCACGATTTTGGAAAGACAGTTTGATTCCATTCAATATCAACACATTTCCATAAACTTAAACACATTAATTGATTCATTAGCAAACTATGTGTTGGATAGACATTTGCAACATTTGTAAAGAAAACATTTTGAATTAACATTTGCATCAGGATTGCATAACTTAACCAAAATAAAAACTCTGGAAATCAAAAATATATAACTGTTTATAGTTTTACAAACTATTTTGTGTCCAAGACGAAATCGGTCATATGACCCAAAAACTAAAAAATGGATGTATAAATGCATCCTAGACTAATGATGCTAGAGATAACATGTCAGTGCCTGTGCAATCATGCGTAAGAGCATGTCCATCTCTTGACGGTCAAACCACTCAAAAAAGGCATCAGAGAAGGAAATCTATGGATGAGTAGCATGTCTGGCCATGAGATCAACCCGTCTTTGCATTCGTGGGTCCCTCAGTGCTGGCAATCCTAGTGAAATGTTCTGAGGCTGCATCAGTGGAATCCTCTCCAAGGCAAAAGCAGTCAATATGGAACCGTAGACAAAATTCTTGGATCTTCAATTTTTTACCTTGGACAACTATTCTTTTATGACAGGAAGTACCACCTCACACCAGTTGAACACCTTTGGTTCTAGGCATTCTAGGGCATACTACATGTAATATCTATTTTTCAAATGAAGAGCCACACTACCAGCCAATCTAGCAAGGTAAATAAAATGTTCCTCAAGGGACGATCAGTGACATCCCAGATATTGATCTTGCCATCTCAGTTGGGCTGAGATCCATCTCTACAAAACTGCCGAATATAATTTCTCACAGATTCACCTCCACGGGTGAATCCTGATAGTGAAAGAGGGGCCCCATGCCTCGATAACCCCATCAAAAAATAAATGTCCTCGATTTTCAATGCAATAGATTTGCCTCTGATCTGGAATACCTAGTTGATCGAATCTCAAGCATCAAGAAAATACTACAACAAACTGATTTTTTGCCTCATGGTAGATATGCGGAAGAATTTTTGCAAGCCACAGTTTCGCAATGCAGTAACTGTACCCTGGTCGTGTAAAGCAATCATGTCTTCTTCTTCATGTTCATGTTTACGCCATGTGATGACCATCTTGATCCAATAAATATCTGAAACATGGAAAAAAGATAAATTGGGATCCAATTTTGAGCAAAAACAAGAAACATTTGGTGAAAAATCATTGTATAAAGATGTCCTTCTGTGCCCATCGCACCCTGCCTTTGATCAAGGTGAGATGCATACTGATTGGCCAGTTGGCAGCTCAGTATGAATCACACCTTTCAATACTGGCAAGCTGTGATGATTGGGGAACAAAATATTCAAACCCCAAGGGCCCAGAAATGTGAAAAAACATGCTCATAATCAAAGAAGGATGGAATGAAAATGAAGAGCTCAGGTTAGCTCTTACCTGGTCGTGACGGTGCAGAGAATAGTCCACCGAATCTCCTGAAAATGACTGGTGTAATTTGAAGGGGAAAACCACTCTAGAGCCCCAAATCCCAAATTTGAAATAGAATGATGAAAATTAAAGGTAAAACTACTTTTATGATGTAAAATTAAAGGTAAAACTACTTTTATGATGTAAAATTAAAGGTAAAAGTAGTTCAAGCAAAATGTTAGTTTTAACTCATTTTCCGTACATATATATGTATTTTTAATCAGTTTAATGGAGTGATTGAGCAGGTTGAGTGACCGATGAAAGAATATGATGTACTAAATAGAGAATTAAACATTTTGACCACAAAATGAGCAATGTTATCACATGGTTCAAGCTCGTTACAAAATAAACCTACCACTGAGCATATGTTCGCCCAGAGTTCAAGCTCGTTAAAAAATGAACCCACCTTTAGTAAATAATTTATGTGACTACCATAATATCAGCCTTTTAAGCCTTGGTTGTGTTCCCGCCATCACCTCCATTCTTTTGGACGATCATACACTTCCACTTGATTGTTTACCTTTTTAAGGAACAACTGTGACGAGTGGTCCTGTTAGCCACCATCTTCACATCACCATGTTTTGAGAAGTTTCAAGCTTACCCAGAACCAGTTGCTACCTAAACACCACTCGTTCCTAAAAAAAACAAGTCTACTTTAAACTCTTTTTAGACTCATTAAATATGAAAAGATTGTTGAGATATTGGCCTCTCCAGCTCGCTAAAGTGATTGGAAGTGCCATCCCTCCTGTGTATTTTAATCTTTTTCAGACCTGAGGGATTATCTCACGAAAAAGTTCGAGCGCTTGTCTTTTCATCTCGCTAAAGCTATCAAAGAATCATCCCTTTCATATTATTTTAATCTTTTTTCGGACTTAAGGGATTATGCTATGAAAAAGAATTGTTGGAGCTTCCTTTTTGTCCCTTTTCAAACTCTCTAAACATGAAAAGGAACGAGTTATCCTTGTCATTAAACTCGTTAAAATAATAGCGACAAACTTGTCCACCCAGACAAGAACAAGTTTCACTATCGCTAGGCTCGTTAAAACATAGCGGCAGGTTTGCTTGAAGGGAAAATTATAGAACAAGCATATGTTATCCTCCTCAAGCTTGAAAAAAATAAAGAGGTACTAGTCAACAATGACTGGGAAAAAGGGAAGAAAACTTAAAGAATTGTATTGGTAGCAGGTTGCTCTTGAACATGACACTTTCACTCCATCACCATAATTGAGTCGGGTTGGGTTATTCCATTCACCAGTCATATCACCATTGGTCCTCCATACCATCCATCTTTTGGGGTTAATGCTACCAATCCATTTTTGTGTCGCCAATATGTTCAAGAGAAGTCATTCAGATAATTCATCATCCAATTAATGCCTCATCTACTACAATACCTTCACCCTCCATTTTTTTCATGACCGTCATTCCTGAACCTTGTATTGTCAGATCATTTTTCACCTCCAAAAAATTATTTGCTTCGTTTCATGTTATTGATGTGGGATACATTAAGGCCCTCCTATGACGGGTCACTTCTTGTCGACATAAACTCATTATCCAAGAAGTTGACTTAGAAACAACCCTTTCAGTACTTTGAAGCTTGCATGCCTCAACGACAAGTTTCTCACTTCTGGCAATAGGTTTACATCAATGGCCTTTGACCAAAATATTTTGCGTGGTGTTTGACATCAGATCATATATTCACACCACGTGAGTTGTATTGTAGTACCTTGAGGGTCATTATCATTATCGGTGATTCCTCTCGCGTCTGTTAACAGCTTACAATATTGGCTGGTAATCAGGCGATGTCTATCCATGTTCGAATTCAGGACATCTTTTCACATGGATCGACTTGTACATCGGACGAAGATTGAACGAGTTTGAAGACCCCGGATCTAGTTTCATCCATCTAGGCTGCGATATATTCAGGAATATAAAGACATCAAATGTACACAGAAGCTGCACATATGATCATCCAAGATAAGGGATGATGACTCTACATATAAAGAATCACCAGTCTATAACTGCAGACGATTATCTACTCTATGTACATGAAAATGAATTTATAAAGTTGAGAATGGGAATGCCTGCCTCAGCTAGATCATGGAAAATTATATTGTGATGATATATTGTATTGTACCTTATACAGGTCACCTTCCAGGTCAAATACCTCGAATCCTCATGATAAAGCATTTCACCCGACATAAAAAGATTTACGACTTCATGCTTTAGGGGGCACCTATTATAGACATATTTGGGCACTGCAACCCCAATCTTATATTTCGATAAACCAAGGGATATTTAACCCCTAAAAGTGTTGTTTCATACCCTAAAGGATCATGGTCAACTGATTACATCCTTCCCCAGAAGTTCCACCTAAAAAACCACTCAGAACCAGCCAAAACTGGACCATACTGGCTGCTCCACTGTTAGGGTGCGATGCATATTGACTTCTACACTAGCTAGGTTCGATGCATACTGAAGAGGCCTTCTGTGGGGTGCGATGAGAGAGAATGGACAAATGTCTGAGACAATTTTCTCAGTGGATACTCATGGAATCTTCTAGAAACTTCTCCCTTGACACTTGCCTCTCTGAATTCGCCCAGGGATGAGCAAGAGATCCAACAAATCTCCAAGTGGAACTAAGAACAACAAGTGGAAGGACACTAATCAAAAACCCAGATGTGACTCACACCCTTGCAGACATCTATAAATGGATCCTTCATCTGAGAGATATAGAGGCTGGAATTTTGTAATTTGTAAGGAAATGCTAATAGTTTGTCTTTGAGAAGGAATATTGTATTGTTGGGTGATCTTGCTTTTCATGAGGTGAAGAGGGATTTGATGCTGGATCAGATAGTTGGGTTGTAATCCTCTCTTCTATTCTTAATAAAGTTCTTTGAGTTTTCCTCCATACAATCGTGTATTTGTGAATGTTGTTATTTGTAAATTCCATTGTATGCTCATTGTATTTCTGATTCTGCAATGCTTATGATATCATAGATGATGCTTTGATGGTGTTGTTTTACTTTGTTTCTATAGGTGTTCTCCAAATGGGACAAGTAGGAGAAGAGTTGCAAGCTCTGTCGAGGAGGAGAGAAATCAAGCAAGGAGTCAAGCGGAAGATCCAAGTTGGTCCCTTTACTTCTCTCTTATCTATCATACATAGAGGAAATCACAAATTGTTTTAATTGTTTGTTTCTAGGATAACTTCCAATCGTAGTGGGACTAGCAGATCGAAAAGACACTAGTTTTATCGGAAACAACGGGAAAAGATAGCCAAGAGAGGGAGGGAAGAACGATCTTCACCTGTAATAAAGGCAACAAGTGAAGGCCTCAAGGTCTTTCATAGGAAAAAGAAACAAAGGGTCCCTCTGAATATTGATTCGCATTCTGGTAAACATTCTATACAATCTCCAACTCAATCTACCACTTCTTATGAATAACAGATAGTCCAAATTGTTGGAGGCATTCCAAAGAATAAAGAGGAAGACATCTTCCATGTCTTTAGTGAAATCAAAATAGAGAATGAAGAATTGAAGTTAAATAATCACACCCAGTTTTGGAAGCATTCTACCAGCTCTCAAGCTTCTTTCAACCTTCGACTCTGAGAAGGGGAAGATGCAAATGGCTTTCTTGCAGGCCCAAGTTCCTCAGCCCAGGACAGTAGCACAATATCAGAAACATACTTCTTTTTGAGTTTAATGTCCAGGATGTGCATCCGATTGATCAAATTGAGATGCACAAACAGACTGGATAGATGATTGCTTTAACCTTGACAAACACTGCTATGATTTTGTCAAAAATGTAGGTTACATTGGCCAACATTCAGTCACAATTAAAGTTGGAGAAGGTATCCTCATTAACAAAGGATACCAAGATTCAATCCTTGGAAAATCTAGTGCTAAGGATGGGATATGATCCCTCAAACATAAATGTTGTGGAGGAGCTCATTAAGAAAAAGAACACTTAGGTTTCAATATTAAAGAAACAATTGAAACTACTAGCATCTGAGGATCCAATGGCCAAAGAAATTGAGGAGACAGAGACACAAAAGTCAGATATTATGAAGATCGTCATAGAACAGAATTTTCAAATAAAGCAAATGGAGGAGCAGATGGAGAAATTGGTTAAGGAAAAGGAGGAAGCTATGAGGAACATTCAAACTTTAGTGAATGTAGTTTCTCTTGCAGTAGTTCCCATCACCAAAGTTTCTACTACAACCACTACATCAGCAACATGTACAGAAGAAGGAGCCGAACAACTTACTGAAGTTGTTTAGAACCTGTCTATTAAGACATGAGAAATCAATAAACTAAAGGATGAACTCAAAGAATTATGGCTTATGAAGTCTATATCAGACAATTCACACACAACTGAAACAAACAGACTCAAAGTCCAAGTGGAAGTGTTGACGAAAGAAATCACAGATTCACAGAGGTGATCAAGGAGATTTGGTCCTCCACTAAGATAATATTCAATCGGAAAGATCTCTTGGAAAAATCTCAAGAAGTAGTGGAATCCATAAGTAGGCAGCTGGAGGATATTCCAAAGACTACCTCTGATATAATCAAATTTCTGAATTCCAAGGATGACTATGAGCTTGAGGAGTTAAGAATAAGTGAGAACTGCAACAATATTAGAGGTAAAGAAGATTATCACTAAGAAAAATCTCACCCTTCAGTTACAAGAAAAGTGCAACAATGTTAACAACATAATTCAGAGATTTTTCAACAAGATTGAATCTTCAATCAACAAAGGTTTACCTTCTATGATGGTTATTAATGATAAATTAATGCCAATTGAGGATTATGTCAGGAAGTTAACAGAGGTGGGCACCCATGCAGCTTCAGTAGCCAATATCAAAGGATCAACAACACCAACTCTCATAGTAAAAACACTCAGGGATTCTTTCTTCATCCTGGATGAAATCAAGCATATATTTTTGGTAAAACCCACTTTTACTAAATACACTAAGATGGATGAAATATACAGGAGGGTAACAAAGATTTCTATCTGAGATAAGAAACACTAGGAAGAATTAACAAATTTACTTGATTAAAGATAATTGAACAGCATTCAGTTTTTGAGGGAACAGTCCGCCAACTCCAACCACTCTTCA
Organism: Pinus taeda; assembly: GCA_000404065.3. Lineage (NCBI taxonomy): Eukaryota > Viridiplantae > Streptophyta > Pinopsida > Pinales > Pinaceae > Pinus > Pinus taeda. The sequence continues at coordinate 22,221 of APFE031178108.1, read as the reverse complement.
ACTTTTTCAGTAATAGCCATCAAACAACCCAACACCAAAGTAGTGCCATATCATTAGACAATTTCATTTTTGATTGTGTAAATAATCTATTTTTGTAAAAGTAGTTCAGGATATTTTTCATCCTACTGTTGTATAAATAACTCTCTTCACAACTTATTCGGGGTTGCACCCTTGAAGAAGCATTTCTAGACATCTTGTATAATTAATCTTTCTGGATCATTAATACAAAGCAAAGGATTCTGAATTATGTTTTACACAGTTTGTGTTTCCTGTAAGTTTTTCCAATGTCATTCATTATGTTTTTTCTTCATATACTTGTGCCTTGCAGAGATAATTAGGTAGGAATAATTGTATTTTAATCTATTCCTATAAGCTTTCTAAATTGATAATCTATAAAGAGAATGAATTAATAAACTATTTTTTTAATTAATTCCCTCAAAATTAATAAATCATCAACATCTTTTGTAAGCTCATGTGTATTTTCTAAAACCTTTAAACATAGTTTAAAGGTTTTCATACTTATGATTATTTAGCTTTCAATTTGAAAATTGTGGCAATCATATTACTTTTTTGTTTATGCCCATCATCTTAAAATCTATTTCATTGTGAAAATATTTATAGAAGCCCTCTGCTGAGATATTGATATTATTCAAGAGGTTAGGTACATCAGTTCTATATGGGTTTCATTCATTAGTGTCCCAAATTAAAACAAAACCCCCAAAACATTTATCTTAGATTCTCTGGCATAATAGTTGACCATTATTATCTCAGAGATACAACAATACCATTTGCAGCTACTCAGGCAAATTCAAATCATGTCCAATCTGAAGCTAATAGGGCTAACAACTTCATTGAGAGAATTAAGAACATCTGCCAGTAGGTCCATCACATATTGGACAGAGTGAATGTTAAGTACAAACAACGTCATGATCAATATCGAGTACCACACAAGTTCCAGGTGGGTGACAAAGTTTGGTTACATTTACATAAGGAGTTCCTTGTTGGACCCTGCCGCAAGCTTCACCTACTATGATATGGATCTTACACCATCACTAAGGTTGTAGGAGACAGTTCCTTTAAGCTTATCATTCTACCATTCCTTGGACTACACCCAGTATTCGATGTGGACTAGTTGCGGCCATACTTTCCCCCATTGTTGGAAAAACCCAACATTGCCAGGGAGCTTACACCAACAAAGTTCAACAAAAGTTGTGTCAAACAAGCCACAACTGATAAGATCATGGACACACAGATCAAGAACACTCGCCAGTAGAGGATCCAGCTAGAGCAGGTTGTCAATGCAGGAAAACTCCTTCACTAGGGCAAGTGGCTCACCATGGACCAGGTTCAATAGAAATTTCCTCACCTCATGGAGGCTCTGCATGCAACGGAGACTATTTCTTCCTAAGGGGGAGGAATGATCCAGGTGGATATTGGTGGCCACCCACCTATTCCACCTAGACCTCATGTCGGCTTCATCAATTTCCTTGATTATAGTATCATTTACTATTTTTAGCAAATTTTTGGGTCCTGAACTTCTAGAGTTGTTTTGACCCCTAAACGACGCTTTTTTGAGGTCTATTTTAGGCTTGTAACCATAAGTAAGGGCATGTTGCAAATCCTATATTACTTGGAGATATCTTTCTAACAAGGTGTCATACACGTCAAACGAAGATAATATGACCATGTTACAACCCGAGCAAGTTGGCTACCTAACTAACCCCAATGGGGCCCACAAACTCTTGGCATTCCATCTCCTAGGGTAATGGTTTTGGTTGTTTAGGTTTTCCTTTGTTTTTAAAATAATAAAAGGGCCCTTGAGCCTCATTGTAACATTGTTCAGAGGCATGTAGCCACCACATCTCTTCTCAGAGATAAGCTACCATTACCCAAGCTAGTTTATTTCCATTCTATATGTAAGCATCTTTCATTTCTTTTAATATTAATGGAAGAAGATTTATTCTTGTTGCATCTTTTTGTTTATGTTTATGTCTATATTTTTTTGTGTTCATGTATAAGTTTGGATCAAGTCTTAAGAGATAAATAGGTGGATCATTATAAACTTTTTGTTGGCGAGGAGCATATGAAACAAATTCTCCATAATCTAAGGTATTGTTTGGACAATATCAATACTTAGTTGGTGAGGATGGAAGGTTATGTGGTCTCTAATTCTACCTTTAGAGACTCTTCTAACCCCCCTGGTGGTTCCATGGTTCCCTCAGTTGATAATCCACATAACCTTATAGTCATTTCTTCTAACTAGCTTTGTCATAAGTTATAGAATTTTTTTCATGCTCCGAGAGTTTGTATGGTTACTGGTGCTTATGTTTTGTTCTTGTCAAAGATTCCAATCGCTACTAAGAAACATCCTCTTTCGGCAATGGGTGCATGGTTTCATTTCATTGGTTTTGGCGTGGCATTTAAAGCATCGAAAGATTCGATGGACTCTTATATTATTGCATGTTCCTTTCAATATGATACCCACACTCATGGCTCAATTGGTTTTGTTCTTTGGCTTATCCGCAAAAAGATATTTTTGCAAAGTCTATTGTTTCTTGGTTATTGGACACTGATGCTCTAATATTTGTTTATGGTTTATATGCTAGTATGGTTTTGATCCATGTTGTTAATGTGTAATTGGGTTTATGTTTTTTTAGAAAGCCATAAAATGGCTTATGGGGGCCTACGTGTACATCAACATAATGGTGTTGTCATTTTACTACTAGGTTAATGGTTTTGAAATTTATAAAATGCCTAATTCTTCTTATATTATCATTGACTTTAAAATCCAACAAATATATATAATATATATATATATATATATATATATATAATATATATATATATTATATATATATATATATATATATATATATATATTATATATATATTCAAATTTATATATATATATATTCAAATTTTTTCTTATACTTTTAAATAAAAATATATATTTTTAAAATATTTATTATTTTAAATTCATATTTATATGATACCATTATGAAATTATCACGCCATATTATTTTGGTTGTTTTTATGGGTATAGAATAGAATAGGGTGGGTGCTCAATTTAGAGGTTGTAGTGAAAAGATTATTGGTTAAATATATTGTTTTTATGGGTGTAGAATAAAGATTATGGGTTAAATATATTGTTTTTATGGGTGTAGAATTGAATAGGGTGTTCAGTTAAGACGTTATGGTGAAAAGATGATTGGATAAATATATTGTTTTTATGGGTGTAGAATAGAATAGGGTGTTTAGTTAAAATGTTGTGGTGAAAAGATTATTGGTTCGATATGTTTAAGATAAAAATTTAGTCATGTTAAGTGTTGGTTTAGCCTAAGCTGCTAGGAGTCATCCTCAAATGATTGTAATCACTGAGTTACAGTTACTCAAGCCGTTACAGTTACTCAAGCCACAGATTAGACATACCAATCATTTCAAGCCTTACCTTACTTAACCAACCAAAAAGAAAATATCTCAGTGAAAAAGTAGAATAAGATAACATAAAAATAAATTTTATCCTCAAATAATTTTAATCACTTAAATATTCTGAATTACAATTACTCAAACCACAAATTAAATATACTAATTAATTCAATACTACTTAACAAAAAAACTAGCTCAATCAAAGAGTAAAATAAAATAACTATAAAATAAGAATTTAGTTTGGGAGAAGGTATCATAGGAGAGTATTATTATTTATGTTTCAGAAACGTCATCAGTGACGTATAGTGGCAACTGCTAGTTCAACCTAATTTAAAACAACATCTATATTCTAACAATATCTACATCGATAATGACGCTTCTAGAATGTAGATAATGCTCGCCTCAGCAACGGATTCGCCGACTCATTGGGACCAATATTTTAATATTACACTTTTGGCTTTTCCGTCTGAATTCTGGGCCCACGCCGTCCTCGCCACAAGCATGAAGCACGCAAAAGAGCTTTACCAATCGAATCGCCTGTCCCTGCATAGGCTGAACTTTGATATGTTATAAATAAATAAATACATTGATATCAATATATTAAAAATTTAGGAAGAAAGGAAGAGGTTCAGATATTTATTTTTTATTTTTTATTTTATTTCTAACTATTTTAAATTTTTTATTTATTTCTAGCTATTTTAAAGAATTCTATTTAAATAAGTTATTTATAATAATAAATAAATAATAAATGAGTTGTTTATAATAATATTTATTTAAGATGTGATTATTTTTAAGATAGATATATCACATATTTTAGTTTATCTATTTTGGAATGGGCTTTCTAGATATTTTAATTTATGTTTTTAATAATTAATAGGTGGAGGTAGGGATAACACTCTATTTATTTATAGTACTTATACATCTAAGGTTGAGTCACAAAAGTAGTTATGCTCTTTCTTACCTTTTAATTAATTTGATTAATTAAAAAAAATGTCATATGAACAAGTGACATATGAAATGAGCTATGTATTTTTGGTTGTGTTATTGATAGGACATGGTATTGGGCCATGGTATTGTAACAAAACCTATTTAACTTTAAGAATCTCCATTGTAAAGTGGAAGCTTATTTAAAGCTAAGAATCTCCTTGGTAAAGTGGGGGCAAATCTCCATGGTAAAAAGACCTTATTACATGTTTTTTAAAATTAATCAAATTAATTGGCATTCACAATCATTTAATTTATATGGATTTCTTAGTTTTTTTTTTTGTGGGTGAATTTTGTACTTCCTTCTAAAGAAACAAGGATACAAAGAAATAAAAGGAGACTAGGTGGAGAGGTCAAAATCTATCTCTACAACTTGGATAGTATCCTTGTTGTCTCTTGGGATGTCTCTAGTCGGTGGTGGGATGTCAAGGTGTTTCTCTATGCACTCCAACCTCTAATCCAAGTCCTTCAAGTGGTAATGCAAGTGCTCCATGGAGTGGAGAAGATATACTTAATGCTCAAACATGTCTAAAAGGACCCTTTTGAGGAGGAATTTCATATGCCAATACAAATCCATTGTGTCCATGTATTGATTGAAGTGTCTACATGTATGCTCAATGTATGGCACCAAATATGCCAACTCAATAAGAACCTCTACGTACAAGATACGATTCTCGTGGGAGGCTCCTTCTAATTCAGAATAGGTGAGCTCATCCGAGATGGGGCTCAGGGTAAGCTTACAGAATTAGGCAACGATTTCTTCCAAACAATGGTGAGTACATGTATTACCCTGGTTGGTTTGTTCTTGGTAATATGTTGCTCCTCTATGGACGCGGGCTCGCTAATGAGGCATGGAGGTTAATCCAAGAAGGAAAAGGGGATAAAGAGCCAAAAGAAGTACATCAAAGGGATGGTAGTAAGCCACTCGTAGGAGAATCAAGGGAGAGAGATAGAGCAACGATGACAACCAATACAAGAGGGAGATATAAACAACTAACAAAGAGAGGGGGGGAGGGGGGTGGGGTAGATATACGTAAAAAGAGAAAGGAGGGACACTCAAAACCAATGATGGAGTAATTCGAGAGGAGGTGAGAGGCCAGAGAGACAAAGTTTTGAGAACCCACTTGGGCACTAACATAGGTCAATTACAAGGACAAGTGAGCCAAACCAAAATAAAATGCATAGAAGAGCCATAAGAGAACCATGGAATAATGGGAGAGACCAAGGGACTAGACGAACCACCCAAATATGGGTAATCTAGTGTTGTTGCTACAAATGGCATAGTCCTACGGCATGAGGTTCCATGACCATACATGCAGTAAAAACTAAGCATAAAAGCTACAAAGTGCCCTACAATCCTGTAAGGAAAGAGTGACAGTAGGGAAAAACCAAGCTCTCGAGGTCTCTGGTGCACGTTTTCATTAATGGTGTAGTCCTAATTAGTAAGATGAAGACTTTCCTTAGTGGAACTATGGTGACACACCAAAGATTATAGCTTTGTACCAAGCCAAATGTCAAAAGGATTGGCTAAGAGAGGACCCCAATGAAGCTTAATGATAGATGAAGTCTACATGCAGAACACAAAGCTCTTGTCAACAACTTAGATGCAACTACGAGAATTTTGAACCAAAATATGAAGTGTGATAATTAGTATTGGCTCCAGATGATGTTTTGCACAAGTGAAGTTTTGGAAAACATTTGGTGAGATGGATGGCAAAGGCATGTATATGGAGTGTGCATGAGATTAATTGCTATAATTAATGTTTGCATGCGACAATATTTCATGTTCATTCATGGCACAAGAGTGTGATACCATGTTCCACAATCTCTTAGCCAGATGGAACAATAGCAATGCCCCTCCCCCCCTTTTAATCGAAATCACCCCATCCAAGAATATGGCTTCCTTAGTTACATATGTATGAGCTTTCCATTTTTATTTCACATGTTTTATAATTTTTATAATTTATTTTTTTTTATATGGTATGCATACATTGATTATATATAGAGAGAGAGTCCTTAGAAAAAGAGCTTATTGTAAGTATTAAGCTTTTATATGTTTATTAATTAAATTTAAATATGAAGTTTCGAAAAATAATGGATTAGAATATGAGTCATTATTTCCAGGAAAGAAATTAGAGATGCTCTTAATGGAATGGAAAAGATTGGAAAATTAAGTATGTACAAAGCTCTTATCAAAAGGAAGGAAAGTTCCTACAAAAATAAGAGGCAAGAGTATCTTCTTCACCTTTCTAAATTTGAGCCTATAAATTTTTGGAGGAATATACTTGTTCATAAAATGAAAGAAAAAAAATTTGATTCCCTTCAATAAATAGGATATCTATCTTAAGAATCTTTATGATTCCTTGGACACCATGGGCAACATCTTAAACACTCCTATAGAGGAGGATATCATTTCTTTGGAAGACATGGAGTTTGGGATTAAGAAGCTCACTAATAGGAAAGCTATGGATATTGAAGGCTACCAAGTTGAGGAATGTTGCAATAACAAAACTGATGCCTTCTTTTGTTTTTTCGACTTTACAAAATCTTTTGACATTGTTCCTTAGGATAAGCTATGGAAAAAACTTGAAGAAATAATGATTTATCTCTTGTTAAGGGTTTTTGTGACTAGGCTACACATGAAATTTTATTGCCAAGCTTAACACCACCAAGGGATGGTTTAAAGAAATTAAATGCACTATCGAGGTTAAGCAAGGGTGTCCCCTATCTCCTATTATTTTCAACATTTATATTGATAAATTAGAACAATGTTTGGAAGCTACAGGATGTGATGGCCCCAAGCTCACTGGTATGGTCATTACACTTCTCCTTTATGTTGATGATATTGTTCTTCTAGCCAAAATCCATGATGATCTTGAAAAGCAACTTAGAATCCTTCATGATTACTACTCCGGGATGGGTATGTTTGTTAATATCAACAATACTAAAGTCATGAAAATTAAATCCAAAAATATTAACTATGATAACGTCAATTATGAAAAAATTACTTGGATAAGGTTTCTTTATACAAATATTTAGGTATTGACATTCATCATCATCTCAAATGGAATTATAGCATTGAGAAAATGATAATGGGAGGAAGTAAAGCTTATTATTAGCTTGAAAATAATTGTAAGTCAACTCATCTTTGGGTATGGAATAAAAAGAAGTTTCTCTTTGAGATTCTCAACACCCCAATTGTTTTCTATGGATGTGAGGTTTGGGGTTACAGTATATCTAGAGAATATTGGAGGAAGATTGAGGTAATCCAAAAGCAATTTATAACCTACAACCTCAAGATTAAAGGAAATACTTCCTCCCCTATCCTCTTGATTGAAATCATCATTTCCCTCATTGAATGCATGACTATGTTTATGTATTCGATGTATATGAAGAAGCTCCACAACATAGAAGACAAGAGGTTCCCTAAAACTGCTCATAACTCTATTCAAAACCCCCACCTCCGGCTCAAGTGAGGCTAGCATAAGGATGCCTAGTATTGGCTTGACCATTGGGGGATAAAGTAGCACACCATCTCAGGATAAGGATAATATCAAAAATAATATTATTTCCAAATTTAAGGATAAGTTGTGGGATGATAAGGAAATAGAGGGAGAAAATGAAGTTAAGGTATTATAAGGAGGTGATCGACGTTAATCGTGATAACCAAAATTATCTTTCTGTCTTAACCAATGCTACGAAGAAAATGAACATTGATACGATAAGACCTAATTTTCATGATCTCCAAAGTGACATCAGGCATTGGCTTATTCCCAAAACACCTTGGGACGAAAGATTCAGTCATCTTTTATATACTAAGAAACTTGAAGATGAAAAATAATGTCTCATGGATTTCCTGGCTCTTACTCACATCCGATCTCATTTCCAAAACCTTTGCCACACTACCGACTTATTTGACTTGTTAAGTCAACAAAACTATAGTGATCTAAGAATGCTTCTCTCCCTTCTTTCTGATCATAGAAATAGAATCTTAAAGAATATAAATTAATCTATAAAATTCTTAAGGTTTGACAAACCCTATTGATTTTATTGGATTTTAATCATCATCATCATCATCATAATTATTTAAATTTATTTTAATGTGATACACATAATATGATTTTTTTCCAAACAATTATTTGTAATTTTATTAATACAAACAAAATAATAAAAAAATAAATTGACTTGAATCTATTTATTTATTTTAATTGAAATGTATGCTTCATTATTTTTTATTTACAATTTCATCTAACTCACTATTACAACATTTTGAATTAAAAATACTTTTAACATTTTTTATTTTTATTTTAAACATAAATTAAAACTTAATAATAGATATATAATTGCATATTAATTTCTTAAAAATAAAGAAATAATAAATTTAAATATCAAATATAAATATTAAAAAAAATACATTATAATCCATCAAAATATCAAATAAATTCATAAGGAACTCATCTCATTCAAATTTCAATCATATAGTTTTAAATTTCAAATCTATATAGAAAATTTGGGACTATTTTTAAAAGACAACCTTGACATTTCAAATCATAAAATGGGAAATCCGATAAATGTCATATTTATATAAATTTAGGTAAAATGAATATTTTTTCCTTAATTACATTAAAAATATATTTTAATTTAATAGAAAATTATATAAAAGTAATTTTTAAATTTTTATTAATATCTTTTACTATCTTTTTTAATTTAGATTATTTTTTTTCCTTAAATCTTTTAATGCATTTTTTTTCTTTTAAATGCTTTTGTTTGAGCTAATATGGAAAGATTCATCTATCTCAATCAGAATTATTTATATTAATCATTAACTTGCAAAGCTCATTAACTATGATTAGAAAAAATTAACCTAAATTTTTTAAAAACTAAACATTTTAAAAGGAAACTATTTTTTTGATATTACTAATTAACCATTAAAGCTCTTCAAAAGATTCAAGATAACACATATCAAAAGATAAGGGTTGTCTAAGTAGGGCACAATTGAACTCATAACCTTTCTCAACACTAAAACTTTAAATCTTAATATTTATTTAAAAAAAAATTTCTTAATATTTACTTATAAAATAATATTTACCTATTTTCAATTTAACATTAAAAAACACATATTTATAGAAGTATCTATAATAAAAATCCGGACAATATATTCTTCCACCCTTTACCAAAGAAATTCCTATTATTATGTCGCTTGATTTATAATTCAATGCAAAACAATTAATACTTCAACTGAAGTATTATGTTATACCTTCAAGCATTTTAAAAATGAGAAAATTAATTTGACATTCACTTGATTTGGAAAAAAATAAAGAGAAGGAAATGCCTGGCGTGTTGTTTTTATTCTCGAGCATCGACACCTAGAAAGCGTTTAGTGCGAGCAAAAGAGTACAATGGAGCCACGTCCACATTATCATGGCATTTCCGCACTAAAATAGTGTTCTTGTTCGACACCTGGATTCGTCAGTTAGTATTTCTTTTTGTTATTTCCTTCCATATTCAAATTTATTCTACAACCAAGATATTTACTTTGGTACAGAGGCTTCAGATATTAAAGTATTCCTGAGTCCAAAATTAAGCATATAAAAACTAAAAGGTTTGTCTTTTTAGTGTGGGAAATAAATAGGAAAAAACAAGAAACAAGGAAACCGGGAACATAAAAGGAGATTAGGTGGAGGGGTCAAAATTTATAGCTGCAATTTGGATAGGATTTTTGTTTTGTTTTAGGGTGTCTTTACTAGGTGATGGGATGCCAAGGTGTTGCTCTATGCAATTCAATCTTTGATCCAGGTCTTTCATGTGGCAATGCAAATGCTCCATGGAATGGAGAAGATCTACTTAATGCTCAAACATGTCCAAAATGACCCTACCAAGGATGAATTCCATACGCCAATATAAATCCATTATGTCCATGTATTAATCAAAGTGTCTACATGTATGCTCGATGTTTGGCACCAAATATGCCAGCTCAATAAGAACCTTTATGCATAAAAGACGATTCTTGTGGGAGGTTTCTTCTAATTTAGAATAGGTGAGCTCATCCCGAATGGGGCTTAGGGTAAGCTCACAGAATTAGGTAACGCTTTCTTATAAACAATGGCGAGTACATGTATTACCCTGGCTAGTTTTTTCTTGGTAATATGTTTCTCCTTTGTGGACATAGGCTCTCTAACAAGGCATGGAGGTGAATCCAGGAAGGCAAAGGGGAAAAAGAACAAAAAGAAGGAGATCAAAGGGATGGCAATAAGCAACTCATTGGAGAATCAAGGGAGAGTGATGGAGAAATGATGGCAACCAATATAACAGGGAGAGATAGATAACTAACAAAGAAAGGGAGAAAGTGGGTAGCCAAACAGAGAAAGAGAAAGGAGGGAAACTCAAAACCAACAAAGGATAAATTCGAGGGGAGGTGAGAGGCCAGAGACGCAAAGTGTTGAGAATCCATATGGGCACTAACATAGGCCAATTACAAGAACAACGAGCCAAACCAAATTAAAATGCAGAAAATAATTAGAAGAGAACCATGGAATAATGGGAGAGACCAAGGGATGAGATGAACCACCAAAATAGAAATAATCTAGTGCTGCTACTACAAATGGCATAATCTTGTGGCAAGAGGTTCCATGACCATACATGCAGTAAGAACTAAGTGCAAAAGTTGTAGAGTTTCCTACAATCGTGCAAGGAAAAAGTGACAACAGGGAAAAATCAAGCTCTTGATGTGTCTCGTGTTGGTTTTCATTAATGCTATAGTCCTAATTAGTAAGATGAAGATTTTCTTACTGGAACTACGGTGACACACCAAAGATTACATGTTTTTATCAATCTAGGTGTCAAAAGGATGGGCCAACAAAGGACCCTAATGAAGTTTAATGAGAGATGAATCCTATGTGTAGAACACAAAGCTCTTGCAGTGAGCGTCGATATAACTATGAGAATTTTGAACCAAAATATGAAATTCCATAATTAGTATTGGCTCCGGATGATGTTTCACATGAGTGAAGTTTTGAGAAACAATTTGGAGAGATGGATGGCAGAGGCAGGTGTATGGAGTGTGCATGAGATTAATTTCTACAATTAATGTCTACATGTGACAACATTTCAGGTTCTTTTGTGCCACGTGAGTGTGCTACCACGTTCCATGATCTCTTATCTAGGTGGGACGACAACAATGCCCCTCCCCCCTTATACTAGAAAGAACCCCATCCAAGAATATGGCTTCCTTAGTTACATATATATGTTCTTGGCATCCACCTCGGTTCAGATCTTTAGGGATTCAATGAATATTATTAAATGGTTCAATGGTGAGAGCAGATGCCAGAATTACATTCAATCTCCTTTGTTAGAAGAAGTAGAATACTTGAAATATTTTTTTAATGATTTTTCACTATGTCATATCTACAGGGAACACAATAGTACAAATGACCAACTTTCTAAAATGGGTCTACAACAAGATTTGGATAGTTGGAGGATAGAGGAAGCTGAACTGCATGAGATCCATGTGTCAGATCAACCACCATTTTGATAATCTTATCACACAAACTTGGCTTCAACATATGATAGTTTTTCATTTATGTTTAAATTGTTTTAGTGTTTTAGTTTTAAGTAGCAAACATACTTATTATTATGTAAATCAGGTTCTAGAAAACAATCGACACGGTAAAATACATTGTTAAACTGTAAGTTGAACTCATTCCTGTTTGGGTTGTTTTCCTCAATGAGGAGGCCTGAGAATGGCTCAGGGCATACTTTTGGTGCTTTGGTTTTTATCAGTTATTAGTTTTTGATGCTCTTTTTTGAAGGACAATTATTGAAAGCTAAGCAATATCCTATTAGGGTTGTTTTCCTCATTGAGGAGGCCTGGGATAATGATTTCAACGATCTTGATTTGGCAAAAATGAGATGGTAGAGTTAGAAGACACTCAAACTTACCATTTCAGATCAACTCTATGCTTTGAACAAAGTCATATAGTTTACTAAATGCTTAAATGAATATACTATGTAACCTTTTATTACCTTAATAAAAGGTTCGATTTTTTCTTTGGAAAAAAATATATGTATGTGCTTGGCATTTTTATTTTCATTACATATAAAATGATATATCTTTTATTATTTTTTTTGTTTAGATTTTTGTTTCCTTAAATCCTTTAATACATTTTCTTTCTTTTGACTGCTTTGTCAGGGCTGATATGAAAGATCCATATATCTCAATCACATTAATACTAGTCATTGGTTATGATTAAAAACAAGGTAAACAATTTTTTTAAAAACATTATTTTAAACTATAATTAAAAACAAATCAACTAAATATTTTATCTGTAGTTGAGATGGATATTTGTATGATTGACCTTCTAGATGGCCGTCGAATGACAAATATCATGGGTGAAATTGTTCCATCTCTGATTGGTTAACCGTCATTGTCATGTACGGTATCAGTAAGTAATTATGGAAGTTGCAATTTGATCAAGTATGGTGAAAGATAAACTGTGGGTTGTGATCGTGGCACTGTAAGGTTGAGTTGAGTGCAGTTCCATTGCATTTTCAGGTCCCAATTACGCCTATAAATATGAAGCCTCTTTGCTCGTTTCTGTGAAAACTTTATCAAGTGTCTTAGTTCATTTCTGTGAAAATTTCATTGACACAGAAGAACTATTGGGCAATAGAGTGAACTGGCCCTGTAATAATATTGTGTGGGGTTTTGAAGATGGATACTGTGATTGGAAGCAGTGTTGAAGCATTGGTTGCCATTTTAGTTGTTTTGTTTGGGAGCATAATCGTCAAACTCTTTAGGGACTTGATATGGAGGCCTTATGCATTCCAGAAGGCCTATACATCCCAAGGGATAAGAGGTCTACCTTACCGAATACTCAATGGGAGTGTTCCAGAGTACACAGAGCTTATCAGGGAGGCTATTGCACAGCCCATGCAGAATATTTCTCATGACATTGTTCCTAGAATCACACCACAGTACAATAAGTGGTGTCAGCTATATGGTTATCTCTGTCATTCATTCTCTTTTCCTTCAGGGCTTGTTTTACTTTCAAATGTTGATCTTGTATGCATCAAAGTGCTACGCCAATGAATTTATAGCATATGCTTTCTGCTAGTTGTTTCGATTTTTCTAGTGGTGTCAAAGTTGAAATCAATGTCTGATTAGTATTTCGTAATTGTTGTTGTTCAGGAGAGACATTTTTCTATTGGTATGGAACCCATCCAAGGCTGTATATTTCAGAGCCAGAGCTAATCAAGGAAGTTTTATCGAATAAATTTGGTTACTATGGAAAGGAGACACCCATGCCCTTTGTGTTGGCTTTGTTAGGGCGGGGACTGATTTTGTTAGATCGATTGGGATGGGTGAAGCACAGGAGGATCGTGGGCCCTGTCTTCAACGTTGAGAAACTTAAGGTTTGGATTCTTGAAATGTCTTACAATTACTCTAAGACTTGATAATAGATGAAGGCTAAGGATTTGAAAGTTTTGGCACTTCAGAATTATTGTCACCTTATAATGTGTCTAGGACCATTGAATATGCTTCTAACTTTACCTCATCACTTTGGTGCATAACTCCCAAGTCAAACTACAATGTAAAGGCGGGTGCCTGAGGTAAATATATGCACCAAGTTACTATTGATACGTTGGTGCAGAACTTCAAAGTCCAATTATAGTGAGAACTGGGTGCCTCATAATAATTATGATATTTAATAAGTATAATTAAATAATTTAAAAAATATATTGAATTTGCTTATTGATTGGAGTAAAATTTTAAAGTAATGACAATGTAATATCTTGTTTGTAGAAGTGTTTTCATCTAGCATGGAAAATTCTATCTGCTAAACAAAAATGTGCATCAACTAGACGATTTCTTAGGGAGTCCTTGAGGGTTGGAGCCTTGTAGAGTTTGGTATTGACGTTAGTTGTGTTCTCATGTTACCAATTACAGCCAATGGTGAAGAAAATGGCTGCTTGCACTTCCTCCATGCTCGAGAATTGGCAAGAGATGATGTCTCAGGCAGATTCTAATGGCAAAGAAATTGATGTTCGCAGCGAGTTTAGAACATTAACAGCAGACATCATAGCCCATACTGCATTCGGCAGCAGTTACAATGAAGGCAAAGAAGTATTTGAATTGCAAACAGAATTAGGAACGATGGTTGCTGAAGCTGAACGATCTGTCTACATCCCAGGAAGCCAGTAATTGCAATATAGTTATCTTTCATTTATAGAGTTTTGCATGTGATTGCAAATTCATTAGTACTTGTTCTTCTGTTTATGTTTTTTAAATAGTCCATTGGAGCCTGTTGTTCTATGGGCTAATGCCATAATCCATTGCGTAAAGGTTTATTGAGTGCTATAGATAGTTCATAGTGTTTCTAAAAAGGAATAATGTTTCAAGTACTTATAATTAAAGATTAGGGACTTATATTAGTTGACCCTTTGCAGATCTATTCCTACCAAAAGGAACAGGTATGCCTGGAAGATTGACAGAAGAATCAAAGAAATCCTGAATTCTATAATTCAGAGTAGGCTGGAGTCCAGAACAACATCAAGAACTCAGGTTGGTTACGGAAGTGACCTGCTTGGAATCATGATGACTGCCAACCAGAAGGAATTGGGTGGGTCCCAAAGAGATCTAAGCATGACTATTGATGAAATCATGGATGAATGCAAGACATTTTTCCTTGCAGGCCACGAGACAACTTCCACTCTGCTGACTTGGGCTGTATTCTTGCTCTCGATAAACCCGGAATGGCAGAAAATATTAAGGAAAGAAGTTATCAATGTCTGTGGTACAGATATACCAGATGCGGATATGCTTAGCAGGATGAAATCGGTATGTATTCTGTTTAATACATTTTTGGGATTTTCTTAACCAACAAAACTCCAGCCAACATTTTAGTCTAGAAAACGCATCATATATTTCATGGGAACTAAATATAAATGTACATCAAGATTGATATACAATGGAATCATAAGTTGGTTACACAAGTTCCCCTACTCTACATAAGTTAGAAAAACTAGCATGTTTGCTTTTGCCCCGAGCTCAAGAGTCCCTGCATCTTTCCTTAGGAATGTCTTCTGGTTTAGATCCGTATAGCCATAGCCTGTTGGTGTAGATCTATATAGGGAGGTCTAATCTAAACGTTGAAATGTGTCCTAAGTTGAATTGCCTATTTACAGTATTGAACGTTGAAATGTGTCCTAAGTTGAAAGATATGACTGCAAATTGTATTGTATACCACACGCTACTGCATCACCGTGTGCTTGTCAAATCATCCGTTTGTCATCAAAACTGACCAACTTCTGATGAAAAGGAGCAACAAGGAGAAAACTATTTACAAAAATAATATTACATGATTTTCGAATTAATGGCGATGATAATGATGATTACCTTCACCAAGACCATTAACTTTATTTATAATTGGGACATGATTACTTCAGAGCTCTTATGAATAATAAGATATAGAGAAACGTTTACTCATGGACAGCGAATTTCTCTCTGCAGTTGCCACGATTATTTGTCTAGTAATTGCAACAGTATATAATAGTTGAGTAGATGGTGTTATGCCTTTCAATCCAAGATGTCATTATATCTTTAAGTTAGAATAATTGGTTCTGGTTTCCCTGATGACCCTGTTAATCTCTGAGGTTATCTATATTTTAATTAGTTGATTTTTTTTCTCTTACGTTGTATTGATGTTTTTTTCATCTTGCTTGCAGATGACTATGGTGATAAATGAAACTCTAAGGCTATATCCACCTGTTTCTAGTTTAATAAGAAAAGCAAACAAAGCAATCAAGCTTGGCCAGTTCTCTCTTCCGAAAGATGCATCCTTGTCAATTTCAATTTTGGGAATGCATCACAATGAAAAGTTTTGGGGTCCAGATGCAAACTTGTTTAAGCCAGAGAGATTTGCAGCGGGTGTTTCAAAGGCAGCAGTTCATCCATATGCTTTCCTTCCATTTTCCTCGGGGCCAAGAAATTGTGTTGGCCAAAATTTTGCCATGTTAGAGGCCAAGAGTGTTCTGGCCATGATTTTACAGAGATTTTCATTCAGTCTCTCCCCTTCTTACAAGCATGCCCCAGCGACTGTGCTTACTATACAGCCTCAGCATGGCATGCAAATCATATTCGAGAGTATTGACGTGTAAACAGAACGAGGAGTTTTCCAAGTCTCTTGTGCGTCCATAACCTCCTTCATCTGACATAATGAACCTGCTAATAATAATGTACTTATTTTAGCATATTTGAGCATGTAGGGGTCTTAGTAAGCTTGGAAATTAGTTTTGATTTCTCTAATAATGGAAGATCGTGAAAGATCTAGTGGGTATGAGTTATCTTCCTCATTATGTATAAACTAAGGCATTATTTTAGCATATTTGAGCATGTAGGGGTCTTAGTAAGCTTGGAAATTAGTTTTGATTTCTCTAATAATGGAAGATCCTGAAAAATCCAGTGGGTCTAAGTTATCTTCCTCATTATGTATAAACTAAGATGAAAGTATTGTTGTTAGGTGCGTATGGAAAGTAGGGGTTTATGGAACAGAGTTGTGGATGTCTCTAACTTTTACATTGGTTCTGTTGTGTATTTGAATTTATGTTTTTGTTTCCTAGCTAAAACTTGTTGGGATTTTTTCTGCTAAAATTCCAAAAACAAAACAAACACAACACAGAGAATGATACTCTCCTTTACAGCACAGGATCTTTAATCACAGTGGAAACTAAAATTTGTTTGCTGCAAACAGAGTTTCAGCAACACACATAAAACTCGTATTCATTAACAAAATATTCATCCTCCAATAGAGGGATTCTCCAAGACTGCTTCAGATGCAGTTAAAAAAAATTTACTCTTCACTTTTCAAATCTTCACACTGCTGTGTAATAAATACATATGCTGCTGCGTTTTTCACTTATTACATTGCATATTCACCAACAGGAATTACATTCATGCTGCTACATGCTCTTCTTTTTTTTACTTCGCACTCCTCGTATTTTTCACTTCCATTACATTCTCAGAACAACATAAAAAAAAATGACATTACATATTGTTTTTACTTATGCCTTAAGACAAAAACTCTCGTGAAATAAAAAACTATAAAATTAAAATCTTTACCAAAACTTACCAAGCCACAGTAAATTGCATTTACTATTTTACTGACAAAAACGGTGGTCAAAAATGAAACTTTTACTCCACGTCAATTTCATATTGCAACCCTGTACTTCAACCATTTAATTATGCAATTTGCGATTTGATCGCATCGCGAAATCGCATTCGGCGGAAGAAGAAAAAACGGAGCACTAACATATGGTGCGATTTGCGATTTGCGATCAGATCGCATCGCAACATCGCAATCAGAAGAAATCAAGTGAACAGACGGAGGCTCCAAGCATGCATGCAATTTGCGATCTGCGATCTCATCGCATCGCAAGGAAAACCATGTAATTTTCTGAAGTGATAACGCGGCAGTTTGAAATTAGATTTCAACACTCCCCTTTAATTTCAACTGCTAGGTTATCAGTCATACCCAGACGTTTTCTCAAAAAATCAAAATTTTTTTGTCCCAAAGGCTTGGTCAAAATGTCCGCAACTTGTTCTTGAGTGCTGCAATGTTGTAAAACAATTTCTCCATTGTTCACCAATTCTCTGATGTAATGGAACCTTGTATCAATCTGTTTCGTTCATTTGTGAAACACATAATTCTTGGACAGGGCAATTGCTGAGCTATTGTCACAAAAAATAACCGTTGCTTTTGCTTGCTCTTGGCATAGGCTCCTTAGCATCCTTCTTGTCACGCCCCCAAGCCTACGGTTGTCTTTGAACCGTGCCGGTGAGGTGCGGCACCATCGAACACTTTATTTTTAACAATACTCATGCACATGGACTATGCTTAATTCACTTTCTCCTACTTAGTTTGTGATTCTCAACCAAGTATTATTATGTTATCCTTTATACCAATGAACACCCATACACATTCATTATCAAAAAGCATTATATAAGAGAAATGCAACAATATAAAGGGAGGGGCAACTCCCTGCAATATGAGTCTGCCCAACGATATATTATACAATCTTTCGGTTTTTACAATGTGTAAGTTAAATCTTGGGAAACCCCAAATTTACACTTAGCCAAATATACAACATCGACAAACTCAGTTGCCCAGCTCGTCGGCACCTCCGAACGGTCGCCGCACGACTCACCAACCCTTCGTTCACCTCGTCGCACCGTCGTGTCGTTTGCCCAACTCGGGCGCGCCTCCAAGTCGCCACACATGGGCGCCTCCAACAGAGGCACACCTCCGTTCACAACCCAACACTTCACCGTTTCGTCGTGCACGGCGCGCCTTCACCCGGTCGTCTGTCCGCACGCTCACCGTTCACTCGTTCAACTTCGCCCAAGTCGCCGCACGACTTCACCGGGGTCGCCACACGACTTCACCCGGTTCACTCGAACGACCTCACCCGGGTCGCCACACGACCTCGCTCGGCTCACCCGAACAACCTCACCCGGGTCACCACACGACCTCACCCGGGTCGCCAGAACGACCTCCCGAACGACCTGCCTGAACGACCTGCCCGATCGACCTGCCCGAACAACTGTTTGAACGACCCGCCTGAATGACTTGCTCGAACGACTGTCCGAACGACCTGCCTGAACGACCTGCCTGAATGACTGTCCGAATGACCTGCCTGAACGACTTGCCTGAACGACTGTCCGAACGACCTGCCTGAACGACTGTTCGAACGACCTGCCTGAACGACCGCCTGAACGACTTTCCTGAACGACTTTTTCGAACGACTGCCTCAATGAGTTTTCTGAACGACTGTCCGAACGAGTTTCCCTAACGACTTTCCTGAACGATTGTCTGAATGAGTTTCCCGAACGACCGTCTGAACGATTTTCCCGAACGACTGTCCGAACGACTTTTCTGAACGAGTTCACATTGTTGATCCAATGCTTGATGGTCGTTTGCTTCCAAACGCCCTCCAATATATACAGGCGGGTGGCGGGTTGTGTCACCCGGCCGACCCACACCAAACGCCCGGCCGACTCGTTCATAATGTGTTGTCTCGCCTGGAGGATGGTCGGCCCGCCCAACTCATGGGACCGCCCCCTCAACTCGCCCAAAACCTTATAAACTTTCCCAACGTTCATTTCGTTTCATGTTTTGCACGCACTTCGCATGGTGGAGTCACCCTGCCCGTCGCACGAACCGTAGGTCCTGACACTTCTCATCCAAACTGCTTGGAATGCTACTGCTATAGCTGCCACATATTCTGCCTCTACTGTAGACAATGCTATAATATGCTACTTTTTAGAAGCCCATGAAATGGCTCCTGAACCCATGTGAAAAACATAACCGGATGTGCTTTTTCGATCATCTACACTTCTAGCCCAATCGCTATTAGTGTATCCTATTAAATATGAACATTCTGAGACAGTATATAGAATGCCAAACTTTTTAGTACCTTTGACATACCTCAGAATTCTTTTTGCTGCGTGCCAATGTGCTTCTTTTGGCCTCTCCATGAATCTGGAAATTAAACTAACAGCATGCATTATATCCGGCCTAGTTGCAGTCAAATACATAAGGCTGCCAACTATGCTCTTGTACACGCTAGGATCAAAATCCTCGCTGCTGTCCTCTTTGCTAAGTTTTAATCCCATTACTGTGGGAGTGATTGCTGCCTTGCTGTCCTGCATGTTAAATTCCATTTTCATTTTGATCTTCTTCTATTCGTAAGAAGTATCTCAACAAACCCATGTCATTCATCTCAAATTCTTCTTTCATGACTGATTTGAAATTTTCAATGAGGTAGTCATCATTACCTGTCAAAATAACATCATCAACATACAACACAACAATTAAAATTTTACCATCATTTTCTTTGATGTAGAGAGTGGGTTCTCCCTCACACTTTGCAAATTCATTTTCCAGTAGATAGGAATCTATCCTACTGTACCACGCTCTTGGTGCTTGCTTCAGCCCATAAAGAGCTTTCTTCAATCTGCACACTTTGTGCTCTTGGCCTTTCTTTACATTAGCCTGGAGGTCGTTCAATGTAAACCTCTTCCATTAACACTCCATTTAGGAATGCTGACTTCACGTCCATTTGGTAAACTTTCCACTTGTTTTGTGCTGCTATGGACAACACTGCTCTCACGGTTTCCATTCTTGCAACCGGTGCGAAAGTCTCCTCATAATCTTTCCCATACTGTTGCTTGTATCCCTTGACAACCAGTCTTGCCTTATGCCTTTCTATCTTGCCTTCAACATTGCTTTTGGTCTTGTAGACCCATTTAACTCCAATGACTTCTTTACCTTTTGGTAGCTTAACCAAATCCCATGTCTTGTTTCTTTCTATCCATTTCTCATCTTTAATTGCTTCTTCGAAATGAACAGGGTCATCAACATGACAATACAAAGCAAACAAGGAATTCATTCCTTCATCATAAATGTCACTTAAACTTCTGAACTTCTTACCTCTTTCATTCGGTGTGCAAGTGCTTGAGGAAGCACTTAAATTTCCTCATTGTGGTGTGCTTGGAGAAGTATTCTCATTTCTCCTCAAGGGTGTCCTTTGCTGCCCTTGTGTTGGCGCTGCTATTTGGGGATGCATTTCAGCCATCTCATCATCATCTTCATCATGAGACAAATAGTTTTTAACATTTACTGTTTTCTCTATGCTTCCATCTCATGCTTCCTCCTCAATGAATTGAACATCTCCGCTCACAAAAAACTTCTTGGTAGATGGGATATACAACCTGTAAGCTTTGGATTCCTCACTGTATCCAAAAAAATACATTTCTCCCCTTTGCTGTCCAACTTCTTCCTTAGCTGATCTGGAATGTGTGCATAAGCCAAACATCCAAAAACTTTCATGTGGGTGACTCTTTGCTTTCTCCCACTCCATGCTTCTTCCGGCACTTTGTTCATGACTGCTTTTTTAGGACACCTGTTCAAAATATATACTACACAGTTTACAGCTTCAACCCAATACTCATTTGGCAAATGCTTTGCCTTCAACATGCTCCTCGCCATATCCATGATGGTCATATTCTTTCTTTCAGCAACACCATTTTGCTGCGGGGTGTACCTAGCTGTAAATTGCTTGTGTATTCCATTTTCTCTACAAAACTGTAGGAATTCTTTGGAGATATACTCACCTCCTCTGTCAGTTCTCAAAACTTTGATGCGCAACCCACTTTGATTTTCCACAAGTGCTTTGAAATTTCGAAAATTTTCAAACACTTCACTTTTGTTTATCAGGAAAGAAACCCAAGTTTTTCTAGTAAAATCATCAATGAATGTTAGAAAATATTGGCTACCTGCAAGTGATGGAGCTTGCATTGGTCCACATAAATATGAGTGGACAATTTCTAAGGGTGCCTTTGCCCTTATGTTTTTCCCTGATGGAAAACTTTCTCTATGTTGTTTTCCCAATATACAACCTTCACAAAGGCTGTTCGGTTTCTCTATTAATGGTAATCCTTTTACCATTCCTTTTCTGTGTTGAAATTTGGTACCGGAGGACAGGTGGTTCCCTTAGGCTTTGATCTTTGGCCTAGGGAAAAGTGTCCAAAAGATTTTAATTTTTCTCCTAAAGTGACTTTATAATTTTTTATAAAGTTAAAATCTAATTTAAAAGTGACTTTAATAAAGTTAATGTAAAATTAGAAAGGAAAAGTGACTTTGGAAATAAATGACTAAGTGGGTCTTTATTAAAGTGGGGTGAATTAAAAAATAGAAAGTGAGATTTAAAAGTGCATTTAATCTCGGCCATTGATCTAAATCTATTTCAGCCATT
>APFE031178099.1:0-10604 GCA_000404065.3 Pinus taeda | reverse complement strand
GGGCACAACAATATTAATAAGGGGTATAACTACAATAGTAATGGGGTAATCACTAGTATTATAGGGACCCAACAGCTTCCCTCCTCTAAGGGAATGGTGAAAGACATGATACCATCCAACCCTCCCATCTCATTCCCGAAACAGTGTGTGTAGAATGCTCCATTGTAGTAAATAAGGTCCTTGGATGTTTGCAGCATTAAATTCTAGGGAAAGTATCCTGCTATTTTCCATCTTTTTTGGGGCGCTTCGTAAATTTCCACCAACTGTTCTCATTCTTCCAACCATCTATGTTCATCCAGCCAGTGGATCCCAACAGCTACAACTTTGTATGCAGCGTTACATGATAGCTCATTATATTTCTCATCCACAACAACGCAATCTGAGTAGCGTTTTGCTTGTGGGACCAAATTTCAACGAACGCTCGTGTATAAGGATTGCACAGCCTGCTACAGTCACCTACAGAGATATTTTCGACCAAGATTACTGCTCCCAAAGATTGCTTGAAAGAATAGATTTCCTGCCAGTCTCCGTCCTTAAGGAAGGAAAAGTCAAAACAAGATTTAATCCAGGTCTTTGTGTAGAAACAGAAAGCCATACATGGGGTTTTCGTACTCAGGGCACACAAAACTAGCCGTGGCTGATTCCTGTTGAGAGGTGTCTCGGCCCACTTGGTTAAGAAGTAGTTTGGGGAAAGAAGGTCGTTCCATTGCTTGGAGATCATGCGATAACTATAAACACATTCCATTGGCAACGAAGAGAATATCTCCGTTTGAAGATCCAGAGACAATTCATTCCACCATGTGGCAGCAACATGAGCAGTTGTTTCCGTTTCCATATTTTTCACTTTATTATCAGAATTAACCATTTTCACTTCCCTTTTATCATCAGAATCAGAAGTAGTAATCCTCGCATCTTTAAAAACTTGTTTTTTCTCAAGAGAAACAGTTAAAAGATTTTCATTCACATCTTCCTTCAACCAGATAAATCTAATATCCTTTCATTGCCAATATCTACAACCTGCTCTTGTTCAGGGGTCATGGATGATAGTTTCTCATGGACAACATCTTCTTCATTGTTATGATATTGTACATCTCCTTGTTTCTCAAGATAGTCCTCATCTTGATCTTGTTTCGTTTCTTTATTGTTACTATCATCTTCCTTATTATCGATTTCCCTTTGACATGCTTTAATTTCTGCATATGACTTTTCTATACGCTGAAATGCTCCTTGAATTTTATTAAACTGCTCAACGTAATCAGGATGTGAACGTAATGGCACATTGTGCGTCAAACAACATTCAAAGGCCCACATGATTATATCGTGTGCCATGGCTCTAATACCACTGAAGCATAAAAACTATGGCTGAAGCAAGAAAACTGATAGCTTGGAAACTTGAATGTAAAAATACACACAGGTATTTGTAAATAAAATTAATATATATTATATATATATATATATATATATATATATATCAGTGTTGATAATATCGGTATCGGGAAATATCGGCGAGGGGTCCAGAAAATATCTTATCGGCAATATCGGCGAAAATATCGGCAAGCATAAAAAATAATTTTTTCAAATTTTTAAATATAGCCGATATTTTGAAAATATCGCGATATTTTGCCGATATTTTCCGATATTTTGAAAATATCGCGATATTTTTAAAACAGAAAATATCGCGATATTTTCTCGGCGATATATCGTTTTGCCGAAAATATCACGATATTTTCGAATATCGCCGATATTATCAACAGTGATATATATAATGTATGAGTGATGATTGTTACAATGAGGACCTGCATTTATATACCTAAGCAAGTGTCGTTTTGTGAATGGGTATGTCTTTTAGACATGCCTTTTCATTTAATTTAATGACTATTTAACCTAATTAATATTTAATTATTTAATATTTACATTAATTTTATTTATGTCAATTGTTATGAATTATATTCATAACACAGCACAGTGAAAAAGCGGCCATGGGCATTTGAGGAGGATTAACTCTTTGTCTTGTGCAAGATTTCATTCACCTTCGGAGGCAAAGCTTTGGGACATCAAGAGACACTTAATTTCTTCAAACTTGAGAGCATTCTCATTGTACTTACCTTATTTTCGGATTTTGACTTTCAAGAAGGAAATTTAGTACTTGAGAAGCCTCATCTATTGTAAATATTCCTCTTGAAGTCTTAGTTGAGAATCGAGATCCTTTGGAAAGATTCTCATTTGCGTAACAAGTATAATAGCTTAGTTTTTCTTGTGAGAGCTTGGGTTTCACCTAAGGCATTCTTTGCTCCTTATTTTAGAAGGAGAAACTTTGGGTGGATTGATCTTGCATGGTTTTCTTTTAGATTTCATTTTTTCATGTCTTAAAAACTAACACAATCTCACCATCACAATCTAATTTTCTAGATTTAATCTTGCTACTAGTTTCCATTCTTATGCTTTGCATTTCAAGTTTTCTTGCTTTCAAGTACTATTTGGAATTTTACTTTGGAGCAACTTATTTTATTATATGCAAGCATTTCATTTCATGTGGCAAAGTTGTTCTAATTAATTTAACAATTTGCTTCATGTTGGCCTCACAATAAGCTCATTAGTTACATGTTCATTTATTTTATTTGCTCATCTTGCAAGCATATCATATATTAAGAGTTTCACTTCATTTCATTGATTTAATGGATTATTGATATATCATTTGTCAAAGCATTTACTTTGAGCAACTTACAATCTTATGTGCTTACGGAGCTTATGTTCTTGTATTTTGCATTGTTTTGAGCAATTATCCAAGTTATCTTGTTGAGTATATTTTTATTTAATTAAAGTGTTTCCCTTTATACAAGTACTAATAAATTCACTTGCATCTCATTTAGGCATATTAGTATAGTTTCACTTTAACTTAATTTACCTCCAAGCATAAGCTTAGTTAAAAGACATTTCTTAGAGACCCATTTCTTTCATTAACTTGAGGGACATAGACCTTCTTATGTGGTTGACACGGTGAACTTGTAGTCATCAAAGCCACAGTCTCTGCAGCGTCAGAGGCATCGGGTGTGTTGGGTAATCCAAGAGAGGTATCATTAATATAGCCTTTGCTATCTTTCTTTGGACCCCTTCCACAACTCACATAAGAGACTTGTTTCAAAACAGTGGAAAGAAAGGTCACATCTAGACTAGACATTTAAATTAATAATTACCATGATAATTGCATTCAATCTTAGTTTAAGTGCATTTCATGCTAACACGTTTTGCTATTTTACTTACAAATTATTTCATGTCGTTGTCATTGATGCAAATGTCTTAAATTGATTATCTTATTTAGTCAAGAACCATCCTGTTCACTTTTTCAAGTATCATCTTGTTCACTTTTGCAAGTAAAGTTTAATTTGTTTCCTTTGCAAATCACTCTATGTTGCTTCCATACATGATTTGGATTTGTGAATGATTATATATTTTGAAAACATTTCTTGAAAGCAAACTTTATATCTTGCATGTGATATCATATCTTGCTAAACATATTGTGTTTAATTGATAGGGTTACTTGTGTTTCAATTTGAAGCACTTCATTTTTATTTATTGAACAAGTATTATTTATTTTAAGCAATAATGAAGGCATTTGTTTTATGTATACAAAATTTTTATTCATGTGTTGATGATTATATATTTCATTTCATATTGCTCATAATCTTAAAAGTAATCCAATTCACTCTAACATCTCCTAGAAACCTCACATCCTTTTTAACTTAATTTTCCATTTAGGGACGTCCACCCTTAGTTGACCTAGGAGAGAGCTTAAATGGAGAGAATTGGGAATAGGTGACAGCCCCATCTCTTTAATTTGCCACCAACCACACCTTGTGGGGTTAAGGGCTTTTCTCACTAACTTAGGTGTGTGTGACAGGTAGCAAAGCATTCAACAGGAGCCACATTAACACTTCTGCTTTGTACTGACATCATTGTACCTAACACAGTCCCACTAACCTACTTTTGAGGTCATCTATTGGGCATCAATACATTTATCTTATCTTCTCCTCTTAACATAAGTCCATCTGAAAAGCCTTCTCTCCACAAGCTCTCTTTGGCATCAAAGGAACACATTAAACTCTCAATAAGTTGAAACTTGTGGATGGGCCAAGTGAGGTCAACCCTGTATGTTGGAATTGGAATTTGAACCATAAGAGGACATACAAGCAAAAGCCTATCTAGAGCATAAAAATTGGTTTTTTCTTTTTCAATTTTTTTACATTTCGTCATGTTATTTTTTTACTTGAGCAATATGTAACGCAAATACACCTACCAAGCCTACAGAGGTTAGAATAGGGAAGAAAGACCCCATGTGAAGTTGGATGTTAAGCTTTCTATTTTGGATATTCAACTATAGCCATCCTTAAACTTTTTGCATTACTTGTTACCATGAGAAAAAACATATATGGTATCTAGAACTCTACTATGACATCTCAGGTCATTGTAGAAGAGATGAATGAGGAGCTTTGTTCTTAGATACACCCACTTTTGTGGTGAATTCCACCAAAAATCCATCAAAGAGGTGCCAGCCCCAAAAGTTAAGTAAATGTTCCAACTTTAAACCTCATGGAATGTTATTTTTCAACCATTAGAAGCTTCAAATCTTGTTATGCATGATTTCATATTCACATTAAGATTTAAGTTTAAACGCTTTAATTACTTTCAAATGATTTATAGACCACAGAGAATTATGTTATTACATATATGCCAAGTTGCCAACACATGGGGTAGAGACGTAATTTGAACTCTGGAAACATCATAGGGTTTTATGACTTCTTATACATATACTATACAAATTATGAATCCCAACGCTAGAAATGGTTGTCAAGTAACAAGGCATGACAGGAAATTCAGCTGCTAAAATGTTGTTCTTTCAAAAGTGTGATTTTGTTGCGTCTCATTAATAATAATAAGTGAAATGCAGATTGGGACCTATTACCAATCCAATTAGCAAAGTTGTTGAGATCTTGGCAAACGTTCTAGGTGGGCGCACAAAGTGCAGGGACCCACTATCACCTCAGCCCAAGCCCTTGCTCGTTAGACCCAACAACCTCCTAAATGGTCAAGGGAGAGTCCCAATTGAGACCTCAATCAACTCCAAGTAAGACCAGTGCCTTAGATGGGGTCACAATGAGGTGGAGGTGTTAACTTCCAGGATTATCTAGTTGTTTCTAGGTATAATTGTGCAGCTAAAAACTAAACAGCAAATTAAAAGACACCAAATAAAAGAAAGTATATGATGAGACTAACCAATTTTAGTTTACAAAAATTTATTATCTTCAAGACAGTTCATCTTCACCTGCTTCACTTCCACATCCACATCAGATTGTCAAATGTCGACATTGTAATCAAGTTGGCCATGTGAAAGATCAATGTTTTGATCTTCACCCTTCTGAGCATTGTCGAAAATATACTCATCATTCAGACAAATGTTCCAGACAAAAGACTCCTGCAAGAGGAAAGATTTACCTTGAATGGATCACTTCTTGGCGATGATCTTCAACAACCAAGAACATATACCAATCATACCTCAGAGTTCATTCCTGAGTATTGACATGTCTTATAATGGAGAGATATGCATCTTCTCACCTTGTATCTGACATGGGGCGAATTGAGTTCAGCTACTAGATTCAAAGTCATATCAAACACATCTGAGCCATAGCTTGAACAGAGCCTAAAACCAGACTCAGAGTTGTAGCCAAAGAAAGATTCATGTCCCATGAGCACGATTTGGTTGGTGACTAGCCTTAAACCACCACTGACATAAGACTTTAGCGTTTGCTACCCATCTCATCAGTTTGTCGTCATATTTAAACCATCATCAAGGAGCACTTCCATTTAGCATAAGACTTCAGCTTCTAGCCAAATTCAAAATTGTTGAAGTGGAAAACTTCTGATATACAGAAAATATATATATAAATATTTTATTAAAAAGATGAACAGACAGATGATGAGTGTTTACAAAATGGGGTTCCAGGCTTATATACCGCCATGGACACCCTTTGGGGAAAGGGCATGATCTTATGATCGTGCCCTTTCATCTAATTTAACTGAAAATTAAATAATAAACCTAAACTAACTAATTTTTACATAACATTGCTTTCCTCTCGAAAGAATGCTTTGTCCTCAAAGCATACGTAATGACGAGATGTTGATGACAAAATGCTTCATTCTCCCAAGAAGCATCTTCTTCGGTAAGTTCTTCCACTTGTTTAGATATTCCAAGATGATCAAGGTCCCATACTTGAAAAGGTCTTGGATTAATCTCTCAATTTCCGTTTTTTGGTGATGTGAATATCGGTATGGCTTGATGTTGATGGGGTCTGATCTTGCCTTGACTTCTATTGTATGCTCAATTTCCCTATTAGGCGGCATCTTCATAGGTAGGTATTGAAATACTTTTTCATGCTTCCGAATCAGATCTTGTATCTCCGGTGACTCTTCTCTGGTCATATTTGCAAATAACATTTCTAATTGGTGACATTGTACTACATAAGCAGGTGCTCCTTTTCGACTCAGCTTCATCATCTGAGATGATGATCCAACTTGATTTTCTGGTGCTTGGAATCTGTGTAGTTTGTACTTTTGACCTCCCCATTTGAATTCTATAAATTGTACTTGATGGTTGGCAGCATAAGTACCTAGAGTTCGTAGCCATTAGATACCTAAGACTACAGCTACTCCTCCTAACGGTACCGTGAAGAACGGAGACTCTAGATTAAAGTCTTGAATCTGCAAATTGACCTTATGGCATTTCCCCACCTTTTCAATCTTCTTACCGTTAGCTACCATCACTTTCATGTTTGGCAAGGGAAATGAAAAGATATTGAGTCTCTTTGCCACGGTTGCATCTAAAAAATTGTGTGTGCTTCCAGAGTCGATGAGAACCACTACGTTGTTCTTCTTTATGTGTCCTTTTAACTTTAAGGTCTGAGGTTGTGATATCCCTGTCATCGCTGATAATGACACTTGCAAAATACTCCCGTCATCTAATTCTGGTGAGAATTCTGGGGATCTTCTATTTCTCTATGTCAGAACCTTCACTGTTTTAATCATTGGTTGCTTCACAATTATATAGGTTCTTTGGTTCTTTTCTTTTAGCACATCTATGTTTGGGGTCCCACTTCTCACCACAGTGTTTACATTTACCCTCTTTTGTCCTTTGCATTTCCACATTAGATTTTTCCTCTTCACGACGATGTGGTGGAACATATCTTGTATTATTTGAGTCCACATACTGGGGTATCCTTCGTCTTGAATATGTTTTTTCTGCTTTTGACCAAAATATTGGTTCGGATTTCTTTTCCGCTGTTTTTGCTTTCCGGCTTGCTACTTCTATTGATGTAATGTCATGCATCTCAAGTTCTGCTTGTAAATGGGTTTTGAGTCCTGAGACGTAGGATTGAATCAGACGAGATTCTGATAACCCAGGACCTCGTGTTACTAAGGTCTCCCATTCTTGAGTGTATTCGTCCACACTTCCTTTTTGTCGTAACTTGATGAGTTTTGAAAAAACTCCTCTTCTCTTACACCTTGGAATCTTTTAAAGAAGGCATCTTTAAATTTTCTCCAGCTAATAACGTGTGTTGTTTTTTCCACCACATATACCAGTTATATGCTTCTCCTTCCATTTTCATGGATGCATGCCTGAGCTTTTCGTCATTGTCATTGATGTCATATATCTCGAAGTATTCTTCTGCTTTATTTATCCATGCAACATTGTTTTTTTCGTTTCCATCGAATTTAGGCATCTCGACCTTTGCCCTTCGCTGGTATGTTGCTAATGGTTGAGCGAAAAAGGGGTGTTGATTGGTAAAGGTATCCCAAAGTTGCTTGTTTGTAAGGGTTGTGTTACTCACTTCGTGGTGGGGTATCGCTGATTTTCTTGGGGATTCAACTTTTTCATGAGAGTCTGTTGACTTTGTTGAGTCTGATGAGATGTGTTCTTGATTCTCTTCATTTTCTTTTAGTAGTTGTTCGGGTGTACAATTCATCTCTTTACACAGCAGTTTCAGCATTGTTAAGGCATCTCTGATGTTTACTTCTGTTTGAACATGTTGATTTTCCATCTTTATTTCTATTCGATTTGTCGTATCGTGAAGATTTTTTATTTCGTTAACTTGCTCCCCAAGCTTGATCTGGAATTCATTTAATTTTTTACTGACCTCGTCGTGGTTGTTATTTATCTTATGCTCCGAATCCAACAATTTTTTTTGGAAATCCGCCATTGTCATTGTCAACATCGAGCGGGTTTGTGGGGGCGTGTATTTATCTGCCAGCTTAAATAAAAAAAATTTAAATAATTAAATTAATTATATGACCATAAGTGTTTTTTTTTGTTTTGTTTTTTTATTTAATTAATTAAATTACATATATTATATATATATATAATAGAATTATTTATGTAATATATTTATATATTCACGTTATAATATATAAATAAATGTTATATATATATATATAATATATATATATATATATATATATATATATATATATATATATATATATATATTATATATATATATATATATAATATATTATATATATATATATTTGACATTATAATATAGTTTTATATGTCTAACTATCATGTATTATTTCGATAATTATTTTAATGATCGAATGGACAGTCACGTCCAACGGAAATGTCACGTTCCGTTGACTGTTCAAACTCTTCTCGGTCGGGGCAGGGATAATAACGCAGAAAAAGAAATGGTGGCTTGGGACCGGACGAGGGAGTGTAATGTTCGGAACTGAATGAGGCGCCTGTTGGGATGTGTTGGGGGATAGATAGCCGGCGAGAAAAACTGACGTCGGGCCTCGAGCACACAGAAATTAAGTTCGGCGAACACAGGTGACCAGGGAATGCCAGGGAGCAGTAATAATCATTGGGAGAACAGAGCGGGTGACTGTGGGAGGAAATGACGTAATGGTCGGCGGGGATAAGGAAGCGATAATGGAAAGGGGTCTCTGTTTGGAATAATTTCTAGGGTCTACGGGTTTGAACAGGCAGTCGGATTAAGGCACTGAGGCTTCTTAAGGAGTAAATAGTGAAGTTTACTGTGTTGGCAAGCTTGAAAAAACTTTTAAAAGTGATCAGGTTCACGTCTTAGATCAAAACGAACCTCCTGCTCTTGTGCAACGAACCCTAGACAGATACGGCCAGATTTCTTAGGCTCCTGTCTGTGGTGACGCCGAAAGTCTTGACTCCACTGTGGTTGCGGATTGTCGGTGACAAAAGCGTGGGAAGGGGAAAAAATGCGGCGGAAGGATGGATGATTGTTGGCGGAATGCTGGGCAGGGTAGATAGGCGGTGTCAAAATTAATGAAGACAGCGAATTCGCGGGCATGGAATGTAAACAGGCATCAAGGAGAGTAAGGGAACAACGACAGCGAAGGGAATCTGATGGCAGCGGATCAACAGAACCTGAGGAACGAACTTGCTCTGATACCAATGAAGTGGAAAACTTCTGATATACAGAAAATATATATATATATAAATATTTTATTAAAAAGATGAATAGACAAATGATGAGTGTTTACAAAATGGGGTTCCTGGCTTATATACCGCCATGGACACCCTTTGGGGAAAGGGCATGATCTTATGATCGTGCCCTTTCATCTAATTTAACTGAAAATTAAATAATAATCCTAAACTAACTAATTTTTACATAACAATTGTTCCATGAACTGCTTCAAGCCTAGCTCCAGAGTTGGTGGTCTGCCTTAAACCACCACTGGTAGAAGAGTTCAGCTTCTGCCACGTCATTTGGTTTGTGGTCTTTCTTAAACCACCATTTCAGAGAGACATGCAGCCATTGGCTGCCATACACTTTTGTATTTTAGCTCTCTTCTTGGACTTACATAGACCCCTTCAATTTAAGGGGGGGGGGGGTTGAGGGGAGCAGTTGTGTTGGAAACATAATCCTTTGGGATCATGTGAATTTGGCACATTCACTTGAGTGGAAGGCCAAAAGCCTCAAGTGAAAGCCAACGGTCATGAAATGTCCAAAAGACCTCTTGAAAGATGAAAACCAAGGTTCAATGAAATTGTATTAATGTGTATCATACAAACAAGAATGTATCTCACATTTCATATAATGAATTGCTGCCTATTTTTGCAAGTGACTTTAACAAAAACACACGTAATCATTGCCATATATTAATAGGAAGTGAACACTTTATTCCAATGTTGCGAACATCTGGATCGGGATAAAATCGGCAAGGGTCCGAAAAACCAAAAAATCGTAAAAATTAGGAAAATATTGGTAAAAATCTGCAAACATCGGCAAAATCAAGATACCATCAACATATCGGTAAAAATCGGCAAACATCGGCTAGGCCAAAAAATCACGATTTCAAGATAAAATTGGGATGTTATTGAAATGTTCGCAACACTGCTTTATTCAAAACAACATATCTATATATGCTTGAAAAAATTTCACCTATAGGCAAATTTTAATTCCACTCTATCAACATTTTGAAGCGGTATAAAGGATGCACATCAAACCAAAATGACAAAAATGAGTACTTTGAATACTATAAGAAAAAATGGGTATCGTTGATGTTGATTTAACCAA